>CAUYQU010004574.1:0-50885 GCA_963574635.1 Cheracebus regulus
AGCGCCATAACCCGGGCGGTATATTTTGTCGTGAGCACCGTTTTCTCCATATTTATCCAGCCCGGGGAAAAAAACCGACAATCTGTCTTTTTAAATCTCTCTTTTTTTTTTTTTTTTTTTTTTTTTTGAGACAGAGCCCTGCTTTGTCGCCAGACTGGAGTGCAGTGGTGCGGGTGGTGCGATCTCAGCTCACTGCAACCTCCGCCTCCCAGCTTCAAGCGATTCTCCTGCCTTAGCCTCCCAAGTAGCTGGGACTACAGGCACACGTCACCACACCCAGCTAATTTTTTATTTTTAGTAGAGACAGGGTTTCGCCATGTTGGCCAGGATGGTCTCAATCTCTCGACCTTATGATCTGCCCGCCTCAGCCTCCCACAATGCTAGGATTACAAGTGTGAGACACCATGCACGGCAGAAACTGCGTCTCAAAAAAAAAAGGAAGAAAATATATGCCCAAAAGTGTGCAAATAACAGGAAGGAGTACAAATGGAATGATACTGCTGATAGGTTCTTAGACTATACAAGAAATGATACAATATTAATGGACAGTAATCTGTGACAAGATATGGATATATATAGTAATATCTAGAGGAGTTACAGCAAAAAAGCCAGTAGCAATAGAACAGAGTTAAAAATACTCAACCTGATACTTGTTAATCATCTCAGCCTATGATAATAAAAAAGAAAAAAAAATACTCAACCCAAAAGGAGAAACAAAGGAAGAAAGAACAAAGGGAAAGAGAAAACAAAAAGCAAAATAACAGACTTAAACATAATCATATCAATTATTATATTAAATGTAAACTTCACAATTAAAAGGCAGAAACTGGCCGGGTATGGTGGCTCACGCCTAAAATCCCAGCACTTTGGGAGGCCGAGGCAGGTGATTCACGAGGTCAAGAGATCGAGACCATCCTAGTCAAGATGGTGAAACCCCGTGTCTACTAAAGACACAAAAATTACCTGCGTGTGGTGGTGCACACCTGTAGTCTCAGTTACTTGGGAGGCTGAGGCAGGAGAATTGCTTTAAGCCGGGAGGCAGAGGTTGCAGTGAGCCAAGATTGCGCCACTGCACTCCAGCCTGGTGACAGGGCGAGACTCGGTCTCAAAAACAAACAAACAAAAGGCAGAAAATGTCAGACTACATAAAAAAGCAAGCTATAACAAAATGTTGTTTATAAAACATGCAGTTTACAACTTCAGACATGTTGAAAGATATACCATGCAAACATGCAGCGTAAGAAAGTGGGGTAGCCAGGCGTAGCTTGCTCATGCCTGTAACCCCAGCTTCTCGGGAGACTGAGGTTGGAGGATCACTGAGGTCAAGAGCTTTAGACCAGCTGGGCAACACAGTGAGACCCCTATCTCTAAAAAACAAAACAAAACAAAAATTAGCCAGACATGGTAGCACACATACATGTATTCCCAGCTACCTGGGAGGCTGAGGCAGAAGATAGCTTGAGCCTAGGAGTTTAAGACTGCAATGAGTTATGATTATGCTACTGCTCTGGTGACAGAGCAAGACTCAGTCTCAAAAATAATCAGTCAAACAGGGCTCGCTCTCACCTGGGTGACAGAGCAAGACTCTAGCAGTTGCTAAAGTCTCTAAAGAAAAAAAGGAACACAGTGTGGCTATATCAATATCAGACGAGATTAGGACAAGAAGTGTTACTAGAAAAAAAGACTGTCATTTCATAATGAAAAAGATTCATTTCAAGACATTATGGGCTGGGTGCAGTAGCTCAAGCCTTTAATCCCAGGACTTTGGGAGGCCAAGGTGGGTGGATCACCTGAGGTCAGGAGTTCAAGACCAGCCTGGCTAAAATGATGAAACCCCATCTTTACTAAAAATACAAAAATTAGCTGGGCGTGGTAGCGCATGGCTGTAATTCCAGCTACTCAGAAGGCTGAGACAGAAGAATAGCTTCAACCCAGAGGTGGAGGTTGCAGTGAGCCAAAATCTTGTCACTGCACTCCATGCTGGATGACAAGAGCAAGCCTCCATCTTAAAAAAAAAAAAAAAGATATTATGATCCTAAATGTGTATGTACTTAACAACAGAGCTTCAAAATACATGAAGCCAAAAACTAACTACAGGGAAAAACAAATCCAAAATAATAACTAGAGAACTTAACACCCTCTCTCAGTAACTGACAGGATCAGCTGGATGCAGCGGCTCATGCCTGTAATCCCAGCGCTTTGGGAGGTCAAGATGGCTTTACGCCAGGTGTTCAAGACCACCCTGGACAACATACTAAGACACGGACTCTACAAAAACCTTTTAAAAAATTACCCAGGGCAGGGCGTGACGGCTCACACCTATAATCCCAGCATTTTGAGAGGCCAAGGCAGGCAGATCACTTGAGGTCAAGAATTTGAGATCAGCCTGGCCAACATGTTGAAACCTCATCTCACTAAAAATACAAAAATTACCCAAGCATAGTGGTGGACACCAATAATCACAGCTATCTGGGAGGCTAAGGCAGGAGAATCGCTTGAACCCAGGAGGCAGAGGATGTAGTGAGCCAAGATCGAGCCCCTGCACCCCAGCCCAGGCAAAAGAGTGAGACTCCATCTAAGTAAATAAATAAATAAAGCAACCATTATAAAATAAAAAATAAAATTTTTAGGCCAGGCGAGGTGGCTCACGCCTGCAATCCCAGTGCTTTGGGAGGCCAAGGCGGGTGGATCACCTGAGGTCAGGAGTTCAAGACCAGCCTGACCAACATGGAGAAACCCCATCTCTATTAAAATAAAAAATACAAAATTATTTTGTATTTTTTGCCAGGCATGGTGATGCATGCCTGTAATCCCAGCTACTTGAGAGACTGAGGCAGGAGAATCAATTGAACCCAGGAGGCAGAGGTTGCAGTGAGGCAAGATCGAGCCATTGCACTCCAGCCTGGGCAACAAGCGCAAAACCCTATCTCAAAATAAAAAAATTCAGCAATTCTATTATTAGATATTCCAAAATAAATGAAAACATGTTCATACAACAACTCATCCACAAACGTTCACGGAAGCTTTTGCTTTTTCTTCTTTTTTTGAGACAGAGTTTCGCTCTTGTTGCAGAAGCTTTTTCAAAATACAAACTAGAAAGAAACTAAATCTCAAACAAATGAGTAAACAAATCACAGCATAAACATATAACAAAATATTACTCAGCAACTGATACATGCAGCAACATGGATGAATCTCAAAAACATTACGCTGAGTAAAGTGATCCTTGCACAAAAGAATATATACTATATTAATCCATCTGTATGAAGTTCTAGAATGAACAAAACTAATCTGTGCTGGGGAAAAAAAATCAAAACAGTAGTACCTTGGGAGAAAGACTTGCTAAGGGGCCTAAGTGAATTTTCTCAGTGATGGTAGGTAATGCTTTATTTCTTGGTAGGGGTTTCAGTTATGTAGGAGTATACAACTTTGTCAAAATTTAGATAATGTTCACTAAAGATATGTATATTTGTCCAGGTGCAGTGGCTCACACCTATAATACCAACACTTTGGCGGGCTGAGACAGAAAGATCGCTTAAGCCCAGGAGTTCACAACCAGCCTGGGCAACACCACAAGACCTCATCTCTACAAAAAATAAATAAAATTAGCTGAGCATGGTGGCATTCTCATGTAGTCCTAGCTACTCAGGAGGCTGAGATGGGAGATCATTTGAGTCTGGGAAGTCGAGGCTGCAGTGTGTCGTGACTGCACCACCACACTCCAGCCTATGTGAGAGGGGCCCTGTCTTTAAAAACAAAACAAAACAAAAAGTGCACATTTCATTGTTATGTAATTTTACATCAAAAGAAAACGTTAATGTCCATCAAGGATAGACTGGTGACACAGATACACCATGGAATACTATGCAGCCGTAAAAAACGATGAGTTCATGTCCTTTGCAGGGACATGGATGAAGCTGGAAACCATCATTCTCAGCAAACAGACACAAGAACAGAAAACCAAACACCGCATGTTCTCACTCATAAGTGGGTGTTGAACAATGAAAACACATGGACACAGGGAGGGGAACATCACACACCAGGGCCTGCTAGGGGGTGGGGGACTAGGGGAGGAATAGCATTAGGACAAATACCTAATGTAGATGACGGGTTGATGGGTGCAGCAAACCACCATGGCACATGTATACCTATGTAACAAACCTACACGTTCTGCACATGTATCCCAGAACTTAAAGTATAATTAAAAAAAAAAAAGAAAGCTATAAGCAAATATTGAACCCTAGTTAATGACATGCATTCTGACGTATTTAGATCAAAGTGAAGCAATGTCTGCAATTTACTGGGGAATCCATCAGAAAAATAAAATGGGTTGATGGGTAGGCAGAGTGATAAACAGATGCTAGAAATGGGATAAAACAAGTACAGCCAACATTAGTGGCAGAATCTAGGAGGTGGTTGTGCAAGTATTCACTGCAAAATTCTTTCAACTTTGGTCTATTCAAAACTTTTCATAAAAAAATACTGGAGGTGGGAGAATGGGCTGGAAAACGCAGACACAGAGGCTACACATTCCTCTTTCAAGGAAGATAGACAATACTAGGTGAGAGGAAGAGCCTTAGAATAGAACCTGAACTTGGCCGGGCGCAGTAGCTCATGCCTGTAATCCCAACACTTTTGGGAGGTCGAAGTGGGCGGATCACGAGGTCAAGAGACCGAGACCATCCTGACCAACACGGTGAAACTCCGCCTCTACTAAAACTACAAAAATTGTTGGGCATGGTGATACGTGCCTGTAGTCCCAGCTACTCGGGAGACTGAGGCAGGAGAATCGCTTGAACCTGGGAGGCAGAGGTTGCAGGGAGCCGAGATTGCGCCACTGCACTCCTGCCTGGCAACAAAGCAAGACTCTGTCTCAAAAAAAAAAGAAAGAAAGACAGGAACCTGAACTCAGCCTGACATTAGATGTGCAGAGGCAGGTGGACTTTGGTTACAGTCTATACCCAATTAGATGCACCTAATGGCAGTAATAAATCAGCCAGACATAATCAGACCTAGGGCATCTTCTGACATGTGACAGAAAGTCAACATGCACCGTAACTGACACTTAGACCTGATCAAGGTATCTCATTAAGAACACGTACCCCACCATGTAAACCAACAAGGGAAACATTCAGTTTCCACACCTGACCAGAGAGTTCACGGTGACAACACACAGGAAGCAAATTTGATTTCTTGGGAAAAAAACCTGCATGGAATTTTAAACTACAGAATGGACATACATATTTAAATAAAGGCTTCTCACTTTTTCTTCTCCAAGGTATAAGTAACAACACATGTGAAACGGTATCTCCTACTCACTCGGTTTCCCTTAAGAACAGTAACACCACAGGTTTAGGCTGATCAGTCTTCATACTTTCATAAAAGTGAAAAACCTCCTTGGGTTACAAGACTCACCATCCTAAGCTGCAAACAAAAGCCCAAATTCCATGTTCCTATTATGCTTATTAAAGAGGATCACTTTCATTGCACACACATCTAATGCCTGTGATCAAATGCCCTAATTCTTAACATAATCCAAGCAAAAAATTGTTACTGTTTGGGCACACACTTGGGAGAAAAAGAAAAATGCCACATTTTGGCACAGACACAGGGCTAAGGAAAAAATTTCATATTTCTACTTAAAAAAAAAAAAGAGTGGTTCCACTGAGAAATCCAAATGTAAACTCAGTCATACCTGCAGAATCATTTCACGAGCAGCTGCTGTTCTTGATTGAGGGTAAGAAAGCCAAGGAGCACAAAGTGCCCTAACAAAGATCCACTGTCCACAAGGACACAGCAATGCATGCAGAGGACACGGCTGGGCTCACTGCTCCCCACACAGATCCAGAGCACAAAGCCTGTCCCAGGTGAAATGAATGACATCCCTCACTGTGCCAGATCCCAAAACACCACACACGTTCTCCCAACCACAGAATGTGCTGTGATTTATGGTCTGCATACAACACAGTGAGGATTGTCCTGTCACTCTGAGCAGCACTTCCACGCCCATGTTGACCTTGTAGACTTGTTCCTCAGAACTCACCCCAGAGACCCTAAGGCAGCCAGCAGATGAGGCCAGAATGACTAGTAACATAAGGCTTGCTACTCTTCTGTCTTGATGAGTTACTACCGCACTCATATACAAACAAACTGAACTCCAGGATTTGATTCAAAATCCCCTGGTGCATTAGCCTTCTTTGGCTGCCAGGATTAAGTACTACAGATTTCAGTGACTTCAATAATAGAAACATATTCTCTCAGAGTCTAGACACTGGAAGTCCAAGATCAAGGTAAACACAGGGTGGTTTCTCCTGAGGACTCTCTCTTTGGCTTGCAGATGCCTACCTTCTCCATATGTCCTCAAATGATCATTTCTTTTCTTTCATTTATTTATTTATTTATTTAAAAGACGAGGTTTCACCATGTTGGTCAGGCTGGTCTTGAACTCCTGACCTCAGGTAATCCACCCACAATGGCCTCCAAAGTGCTTGGATTACAGGTATGAGCCACCACGCCCTGCCTGATCATTTCTTTCTCTGTGTCCTAATATCTTTTTATAAGGACATCAGTCAGATTGGATTAGGGCCCAACAAATTACCTCATTTTACCTTAATCACTTCCTTAAAGACTCCATCTCTAGGCTAGGCACAGTGGCTCACACCTGTAATCCCAGCACTCTGAGAAGCCAAGGTGGGTGGATCACAAGGTCAGGAGTTCGAAACTAGCCTGGCCAACATGGTGAAACCCTGTCTCCACTAAAAATTGAAAAATTAGCTGAGCATGGTGGCGCATGCCTGTAATCCCAGCTACTCAGGAGCCTAAGGCAGGAGAATTGCTTGAACCCAGGAGGCAGAGGTTGCAGTGAGCTGAGCCACTACACTCCAGCCTGGGCAACACTGCGAGACTCCGTCTCAAAAAAAAAAAAAAAGACTCCATCTCCAAATACAGTCACATCCCTGAGGTCCAGGAGGTGAGGGCTTCAGCACAAGACTCTGAGGGGATACTATTCAGCACACAGACAGGAAAACAGGGATGAGGAGAAGGTGCACATGAAACTGACTGCCCACACATGGGCACAGGGGCTTCATTACATGATTTTTTTTCTTTACATTTGCTTTTAAAGTTTTCATTAAGGTTTTCCTGATCACTCTTACCAAAGCCTGCTTCCTCCATCTATTCCCAGGCTGCATTTCCCACTGTGAGACCACAGGCTCACCTTCCACATTTCAGTCTCCAGCATCTGTGTCTGACACCATTGGTGCTAACAAACAGTAGTTTAATGGGACAAGTGAATGCATGATGCAGAACACCTCCAGTGGCTTCAAGTGCATACAGAACCAACACCAAACTCCCCAGCTCAAGGCCCTCCCATCACTAGGAGGCCTATTCCACCTCTTCTCTATTTCTGAACTGCAGGACACAGTTCAGAAGTGTCCCAACCTATCTGGAAGTGGCTGCTGTCTGCTCCATGTCTCTTCTGACATCCTAGATCTCCCCTTACTCTCTAATTTTAGGTTTAAGTGACCTACTTTCCAAAGTGCAACATCCCTAACCCTCTTCTTGGTACACTAAACATGTAAAGGCAAGCATGACCAAGTTATCTCATTAAAAACATGTATCATGCCAGGTGTGGTGGCTCACGCCTGTAATCCAAGCACTTTGGAGGCCAAGGCGGGCGGATCACCTGAGGTCGAGAGTTCAAGACCAGCCTGACCAACATGGTGAAACCCCGTCTTTAAAAAAAAACACACACACACACACACACACACAAAAACATGTATCGAACCATGTAAACAAACAAGTAAACAGAGGATGATTTAAACGCTGAACAGCTAGATTTATAGGACTTAATCATGACCACGTATTTACACTGCTGAGTGACCAGCAGGGGGCATTGCTGATGGAAGTGAAGAAACTGGAAGATGAAGAGTAAGCGCCTGAGTGGGGCAGATTGCAGGTGCCCTTCTTATGTGCAGAGCAGCCCTTCACTGCAATACTACTGCTAAAAGAAATGTTTTGCTTTATACTATCTTCCTCTGAAGGGATGCTCTGAGCAGCCCTCAAAAGTTCTGATGTGCTTTCTGAATCTAAATTATGACAGAATCTGACTATATGTTGAAAATTAATAAATATATACTATGTAAATGGTAACTCTTCAAGACAGAAGAGTAACCAGCCTTATGTTGCCAATAGTTCTGGCCTCATCTACTGGCTGCCTAAGGTTTTCTGCTGGGCACCTCCTGCCAGGTTCTCCAGCCTCCTGACCCTGAGTTACCAAGCTGCCATCCAAAAATCACTGTGATAGCTACCCAAGAGGAAAGATAAAACATAGCAGGTCCAATTCACCTTCTTAACCCAAGTATGGCTTGTAACAGTTATAGAATCAGTTTAGTGGGTCATGATCACCAGATTTTTTTGCCTGTTTTGAGGCAGAGTCTCACTCTGTCACCCAGGCTGGAGTGCAGTGGCACGATTTCGGATCACTGCAACCTCCACCACCCCAGGTTCAAGCGATTCTCCCGCCTCAACCTCACAAGTAGCTGGCATCCACAACCACACACCAGCTAATTTTTTATTTTTCGTAGAGATGGGGTTTCATCATATTGGCCAGACTGGTTTCAAACTCCTGACCTCAGGTGATCTGCCTGCCTCAGCCCCTCAAAGTGCTGGGATTACAGGCATGAGCCACTGCGCCCAGCCATGACCACTGGTTTTAATGGAAAAAAAAAAATTAAAAAATCAAACCATTAAAGTATGGTTCCTTTAAACTTTCACTTCAGTTATACAGACACACACATTTGTGTCCGCATCAGGTCAGCATGGAGAAGGTATGGCTTTCTGGTGCCTACAGTGACCAAATTTTAAAAGGTGCTGGTCCAATCCAAGCTTTCAGTTCCTCACAGACACTGGTCCAGCAATGACTACAGCAGCTGATGGCTCAGTGCCTGTAACCTAGGGGATCTTTTCCTGTCCACTTTTTATTATAGAAATTTTCAAAAATACACAAAAGTAGATGGAATAATGTATAATCATTACCGAAGCATTCAGCTATTCCCTTTATTTCTTGTTTTTAGTAAAGCAAATCCCAGAAATCAAATTATTTCACCTACAAATATCTCAGTATACATGCCTATCAGATGAGAACTTATCATACCCAACAAAATAAATAATTTCTTATTAATATCTAGTCCTACATTTTTAGGGAAATTTATAACCTTTTACTGTTTTTTTTTTTTCTTGAGACATGTCTTGCTGTCACTGAGGCGGTGGGACAATCACAGCTCACTGCAGCCTCAACCTCCTGGGCTCAAATGATCTTCCCCCTTCAGCGTCCCAAGTAGCTGGAACTACAGGCATGCACTACCATGCTCAGCTAATTTTCTTATTTTTTGTAGAGATAGGGTCTCACTGTGTTATCCAGGCTGGTCTCAAACTCCTGGGCTCAAGTGATCCTCCCACTTCAGCCTCCCAAAGTGCAGGGATTACAGGCATAGCTACTGCACTCAGCCTATAAACTTTTTCTACCTTAAACAATGCAAATAAACTAGATCAATGCAAAAATTTTTAACTTTGTTCAGTTTGAAATCATAGCCACCTGGTGGAGCAACCTAAGACCAGAGGCAGCAGAGAAGGTGAGACCCACAATAAGGTTAAGGCCACAAGACAGCTTTGTGTGTGTGTGTGTGAAGACAGAGTCTTACTCTGCTGCCTAGGCTGGAGTGCAGTGGCATCTCAACTCACTGCAACCTCTGCCTCCTGGGTTCAAGCGATTCTCCTGCCTCAGCCTCCTGAGTAGCTGGGACTATGGGCACATGCCACCATGCTCAGCTAATTTTTATATTTTTAGTAGAGATGGGGTTTCACCATGTTGGCCAAGCTAGTCTTGAACTTCTAGCTTCAAGTGATCCACTCACCTCGGCCACCCAAAGTGCTAGGATTACAGGATTGAGCCACCATGCCTGGCCCTGACAAGATGGCTTTTTCAGACTGTGATCTGAGTATAAAAATACACACAATCCAACTTAAGTGTACGTCCAAGTTTCTTATGAAAAGGAATTACTTCTTGACAGAATTGTGCCACAATGCACAAAACACAGGTCCATACTGTAGGTAGGAGCCTTATTCTCTAAACCCCAAAACAGGGCCTGTAGGCTAAAAAGTACCACTCTGCAGACATCAGGACAGAAGGGCAGCCCCAAGTGGTCACTTCTACTCCCCAGGGCCCACACCTTTAATGGCCAGTGGACTTTTCTGTCAACACACTCATTCCTTCAGAGGTACCCAAGACTGATCCATCGTCCCATCAGATCCTCGGGGCCACAAGCTCTTCCTGCATCCCCATCACCCAGGGAGTTTCACGGGACACAAGAGGGGCTCAACAGACATTTGTTAAATGAACAGGGCCCACTTGAGGAAACCCAGGTGTACAATCATCATAACCACATGTGCTGAGGTGGCTTGAGAAAGGGCAGTGCTACATCAGGGCCAAATTTCCATGAAACGCACTTCAGTCCATCAGTTCTCTGCCAACTCACTGATTCCTGTGTCCTAAGGAAAATGGGCGGTGGTAGAACAAGCCTGAATCACTGCTTGGCAAGACACCAAGACAAGTGTCTGAGACCTAAAGCAAAACAAAACAAAACAAAAGGCCCATCTGGACTCAAGTGATCCTCCTGCTTCAGCCTCCCAAGCAGCTGAGACAACAGGTGAACACCGCTGCACCTAGCTAATTTCTTTATTTTGTGTAGAGATGGGTCTTTACAAAAAAATACAGAAATTGTATTTTTTGTTGCCCACGCTGGTCTCAAACTCCTGAGCTAAAGTGATCTGCCTGCCTCAGCCTCCCAAAGTGCTGGATTACAAGCATGAGCCGCCATGCCCAGCCTAATTCTGCATTTTTTAAAGGAGCTAACTTAGAAGAATTTAAATGTCCAAATTGTACTTTCATAAAACTCTTGTCATTACTTCTGCTATTTATGTCTGAATTTGTGTATAAGTTTACAGCAGGTATCTCTGGCTAATTTACCTTAACGAGAATGATTTAACTACCAAAGTTCTTAAGCTGGAGGTGGCCTGACACTGAATGTGGGAGCCGAGCAGGAAGGTTCTGCCAGTTTGTAATTAGCAGAGTACACGAGGTAAAGTGTGTTAAGTCATGACCTGGAGCAGAATCCATGCCCCAAAGCTCCTTGTCTGGCTTGTCTACAGAAAACAAGCTAAGACAAGTGGGAGAAAACAGAAGAAAACACAAAAGTCCTGGCTTAAGCAACTACGTAACAATTATCTCCTCTAGTAGAGACAATGAAATTAATAACCTTGTTTATGCCTGTATTTTTTCATTGCCCCCAAATGGAAAATTCTCGATAATTTTTAGTTTTTTTTCTCATTTATATTCCAAAAACTCAACAAAGTCTTACTGCTTCTCTCTCTCTCTCTCCATATTGCTGGATGTTTCATGTTCTACCAAAGCTGACAGCTCCAGAAAAAAAAAAATCACTCAATCCCATCCTTGCCTAACACACACAGGTAGATGAGCCAGGTACTCCTTTAAGTGGTGCACAGTGAGGTCATCAGTCCTCAGCGCGCTCTTGGATCCCGGCATTCCATAGAACACATGGCTCAGTTCCCACAAAGCTCGGCATCATCCACAATCGGGGTTGATGGCCCCTGCTAAGCCGTCACTGGGTTTGCACCTCTCCTTTCCAGCAAACTCCTTTTACTCTGCTTGGCTCCTCCCTCTTCTGTGCGCAGCGCCCGTCTAGTCTAACGCCTGCAGGCTGAATCACTCACTATCTTGGGCTACCTTCCAGTCTTAAAACATCTTTGTAGGTAACCGCAAATTATATTATATTGCACCTAAATTAGACATGCATGGTCCTAACATGAAACAATGAGTTAACAAAGTAGAGAAGCAGCACCACAAGACTCCCTGAAGGCCACCTGGCTACATTCTATTTCAAACAGGACTTTTAAATGGGGCACCTTATCAAACAAGGTGGTATTTGTCAATTAAAGGACACTGCCCTACGGAGTACAGGGTAGTAAAATCACAGGAGTTATCGAGGTCTGCTTTAAACTTGTGGAAAAAAGTGAGCACACACACATCAAAAAGAAAATGATACCCAAGACGTGATTATAAAGCATTTATTTGAAAAAGATACATTTTATTAAAATCCATTTTCCACTTTAATTGTAGCTCAATCCACATCGTTTTTCCAGTCTTAAAATGTTTATCAACTACTGTACCCTTTCATTGTAATTAAAGCCACATTTTGTAAAACTACATAAACTGGGGTTTGACTATGAACTGTGCCCTAAACTATGTCCTAAACATTGAACTATGTCCTAAATCCCACTGCCAAATGTAGAGTCACTAAAATCAATTAATGGTTTTAGGTCTGAGCGATACAGGATGAGTGAGCTGGCCATGAGGTGAAGGCCACCCTTGCTTTTACTGGATATCCAAAAACGAAGTCCAGTGAGCAGCAAACGTCTCCACGTTAACCACACAGCCCACTGGCTCCAGTTCCAGCCCTGGACAGCTTTCTGGCCCCTCGCCGGGCCCACTTCCTCTGCAGCCCCAGGTCCCGACGCGCAGGGAAGGCCGTCTGGGGCAGAGGTTGGGGCGAGCCGCTGCCCGGCCCGGAGGAAAGGCGCGGCGCTTCCTGCCTGCCCCGCCGCGCAAGCCCACCTGACCATTGTCCGGGGTCTCGCCCTGCCCCGCCCCTTCAGCGGGCCCACCACCCCCGCCCGGGCCCCGAGGAACACCCGCCCACCCGACACGGGCCCCCAACACAGCAGTCCGCCAACCCCCGCAACAGGACGCGCCCGCGTACGCTCACCTTCTTGCCCTTCTTGCCCTCCTCTTCCATATCGCCGCGTGCGGCTCCCGCGGCCCTCCCGGCCCGCCCCGGGAGCCCCGCCGCCAGCGGCAGCTACATGCTCGTCCCGGGCCCGCCGCCCCCGCGCTCCAGGCGCCGCCCGCTAGCCCGGCCCCGAAGTCTCCGCCCCAGCCGCGCCCCGCACCCGCACTTCCGGGCCCGAGGGAACCGGCCCCCAGCCCAGCGCAAGCCCCACCCTCCCCAGCGCAGGCCCCGCCCACAGTTGTCGCTCATCTTCACTTTCAGGCCCAAGGAAATCGGACCCGCGGCGATAAGACCCCGCCCCTTCAGGGAGGAGGGAGCCCGTTGGCCCCGCTCACGGCGAGAGCACCGCCCACAGGGTGAAGATCCTGCCCCTTCTGGACGGTCGAGAACGCGCCTGCCTTGCCCCGCCCCCAGCCCGCCCCGCGTCCTTCAGGAGAGCCGGAAACACTCCTACCCCCATCTCGCCTCTTCAGGGCCGCGAGAACGCACCTGTCCAGCCTCCAGTTCGCTCCGCCTCCTCAGCGCGCGCCATAGCGCGCGCGGGAGCAGCTGCAACTTTTTCAATTTGCCGCCATCTTAACGGCGGCCGACTTCCCAGCCTGCCTCGCGTTCGGGGAGGCGGAGCTCAGGCCTCTGAAAAGGGGACGGGGGCCGGAAGGAGGGGGCGTGGCCGGCGGATGGCTAAGGAGGGGCACGAGGGGGCGGGTCCAATTGAGGGGCGGGGCGTCCCGCCGTCAGTCTGGGTGCGGTGCCGTTTGCTTTTTTCTTGTGTCCCATTTTATTTCCTGAGCCATAGGGAATCCCTTTTCTAATACTTCTGTGTTCTAAAGTTTCCCTGCTTTGGACAAACACATTTGGGAAGTAGAAATGCAACAACAAGGATGTTCAGGCTCTATCAGAATAAAATCGTAGAATCTTACCGTCATCGTATAATTTACAAATTTTCCAGATGAGGTCCCGGGAATGGGGATTCGCCCAAAAACACACTGCAAATTGGAGTCACCAGCAGATCTGCTATTTTGTCACTAAACCAACCTGCCAGTAAGGACTTTGTAGCACAACTAGAATGTAAACTGGTAACAAAGGGAACCAGTATTTGTCTCAACAGATTTTTTTTTTTTTTCACTCGGAGTCTCGCACTGTCGCCCAGGCTGGAGTGCAATGGCGTGATCTCGGCTCACTGCAACCTCTGCCTCCCGGGTTCAAGTGATTCTCCTGCCTCAGAATCCGGAGTAGCTGGGATTACAGGTGCTCGCCACCACGTGCCACTGCACTCCAGCCTGGGTGACAGAGTGAAACTCTGTTGCAAAAACAAAGATTTACAGGACAAAGAAGGACAAGGACAAAGAAGTTTCACAACCCCCTCACAACCAGATGTCCATTATCATTGGACAAGTCATGACTTCAGCCTGCTCTCTCTTCACCCTCCCCTAACATAAAAGGAGCCTGAAATTCATATTAACTTAAAATGGTTCTTAGGACATTACTCCACCTTCTTTTCAGTTCACTGGCTCTCCAAAATAAACATCGCTTTTCTTGTCTCTTGTCTCTGGCTGTTGTATGGCAAGCCGTATGAGCTTTGGACTTGTTGAGTTCTGCCCCTCATCTCTAGGAAGCTGAGGGACATATCTGCACAAGAACAAAGATTGCTTTACTATGCAGATAAGTCCCCCGTCAGGTAATCTCTTGCAGGTGTCCTCAGACGACTAGACAAAAATTTTGAGACAATGGCATTTCTATTTTTATTTTTTGGAGACAGAGTCTCACTCTGTCACCCAGGCTGGAGTGCAGTGATGTGATCTCGGCTCACTGCAACCTCTGCCTCCCAGGTTCAAGCTATTCTCTGCCTCAGCCTCCCCAATAGCTGGAATTACAGGCGCCTACCACCATGCCTCAGGGAATGTGTTCTTTCTGGGTCCACCAGGGGGCGTAGTTTCAAGGGCAAGAACTTCCAAGTGCCATGCCCCCCTCCCATCTCTCTCCATCTGGAGATTTAACAGTTTCTGTTTTCATTTTCGAGGGTGCAGAAAAGTGTCAAAAGTCAATCACTCCAGCGGAAGTTCTAAGGAACTCCTTTCATTGGCCTGGGGTCTTAGAGAAGCTGGGGGTTCCTCCCAGGTTAAAAGTCCCCTTCTTACACACCCCTTTGGCCTCCATGTTTGGGTCCCCTTCCACAAACACTCCCTTCGTGGAAACCGTCTTTCTCTTGGATTTCCCCTCTGGAGTCCCCTTCCACACTCTCTCATGGAGGACTGTCTTCCCCTCCTAAACTCCAGCTCGCTCTCTATTCCCTTCCACTCAGTGTGGAAGCTGCTTTCCTCTCCTGGACTCAATCTGTCTGGACTCTCTCACTCAGTGTTAGAGTTAGCTGTTTCTTTCTCTCTTCTCCTTTTTCTTTCTTTACCTAAATAAATCACTTTCTACAAACACTTTTGAGTCCAGCATTTACTGCACACTGTGCCGTGGTCTCCTCTCCCATTCTTCGGTGAGTGATAGACCAAGAACCTGGAGAAATGTCCTCTCAGGGGAACTGAGGACTCCCCTGAACACCTGAACCCCAACATGCCCAGCTAACTTTTGTATTTTTAGTAGAGGGTTTCACAATCTTGGCCAGGCTAGTCTTGAACTCCTGGCCTTGTGATCTATCCACCTCAGCCTCCCAAAGTGCTGGGATTACAGGCGTGAGCCACCGTGCCTGGCCTAATTTTTGTATTTTTAGTAGAGACAGGGTTTCACCATGTTGGCCAGGCTGGTCTTGAACTCCTGACTTCGTGATATGCCCACCTCAGCCTCCCAAAGTGCTGGGATTACAGGTGTGAGCCATCATGCTCAGTCTCTCTAATAATTTCTTTTTTCTTTTTGAGACAAGAGTCTCCCTCTGTTGCCCAGGCTGAAGTGCAATGTATGATCTCAGCTCACTGCAATCTCTGCCTCACAAGGTTCAAGCGATTCTAATGCCTCAACTTCCAGAGTATCTGGGATTACAGGCACCTGCTACCACGCCTGGCTGATTTTTTTATTTTTAGTAGAGACAGGGTTTCAAAAGCCAGGCTGGTCTTGAACTCCTGACCTCAGGCGATCCATCCACCTCAGCCTCCCAAAAGTGCTGGGATTACAGGCATGAGCCACCATGCCCAGTATTTCTAATAATTCTTTATATTACACTTTTTCTACACTGTGTTTCTGTCTCCTGACTGGGCCTATTTGATACTGATACAAAAGAAATACTTGGTCTCTAAAACTCCCCAAAGGCATAGGTATTCCAGTCTCTGCCAGATGAAGAGAAATAGGGGGAACACCCTTTCAATCTGCCTTCTGCAATAATCCAGCTTGTCACATTTACACACGCAAATGATGTAGTGCATTTGATTGTCATTATTCTCCCACCATTCCCAGAACAAAGGCCTGATATTTAAAGTCTTCCACAATCTTCCACAAATGCATATTTATCACTCCATAATACAGTAAATAACACTACTAAAACTTCCCTTAGTCTGACTCTGAATGTGCTGACTTCCTCAGGCTGTACTTAACCCCATCAGAATACCTTTGCCCTATCTTTGCATCCACAGGTTCATGCTTCAAGTAAAAATCCACCTGCTAATGATCAGATGGTGATAACTGAGAATAAAGACAATAAAATGAGAAAAGCAAAGGCTGTTAATTCAGAGCTTCCTATAACAAGGGAGTCAGCCACCATCATTTGTATTCGGATGACACGCAATGGCAGGCAGAAAAGTGGGTAAGCTTTATAGTGAAAAAAGGGACGCCTCCAGGAATGTCCTAATTAGAGGACTGATGATTAGCGATATCAAGCATTTTTTTATATACCTGTTGGTCATTTGTACGTCTTCTTTTGAGAAACATCTGTTAAGATTCTTTGCCCACTTTTTAAGGGGATTGTTTGTTTTTTGCTGTCAAGTTGTTTGAGTTCCTTGTATACTCTAGATATTAGTTTCTTGTCAAATGAAGTTTGCAAATATTTTCTCCCATTCTACAGGTTGTCTCTTCACTCAGTTGATTGTTTCCATTGCTGTGCAGAAGCTTTTTAGTTTTAGCTTAATATAGTCCCATTTGTCTAGTTTTGGTTTTGTCGCCTATGCTTTTGAAATTTTAGCCATAAAATATTTGCCTGGATCAATGTCTTGAATCATTTCCCCTGTGTTTTCTTCTAGTAGTTTTGTAGTTTCAAGTCTTAGATTTCAGTCTTTAATCCATTTTGAGTTGATTTTTGTATCTGGTGAGAGATAGGGTGCTGGTTACTAATTAAGTCCTAGCCTCTTGGGGCCGTTACAAAAGTTACTCCTGGATTGTCACTAGAGATAACACCTGGCCTCCTGCAAGTCTGATTTATAGCAGGCTGGTTTCCTGGGCTGGTTGCTGTACATAACGAATTGGTTTCCTGAAGAGGTTGCTGCAGGTTGTAGGTCAGAGTTCAGTTGTATAAATGGTCCAGCTATTGTCTATTTGTATATTCAGTCTCTCATAACAGACACCAATGAGACAATTATAACATAAAACAATCTCTCTCCAGGTCACATCTTGGCTGTAAAGTGTCCTAACAGCCACTTACTTCTGAGTGATTATTGCTTTCTTACCAATAACCTCCCAGCCTGTTATGTGGCTCCCACGTCTTGAACAAAAACGACCAAGGTACCCAATTACTAAACTGCCCACGCTTCATGAAAACAACTTTATAGCTAGCCATGATACTCATTTCCCCCTCTCCTCTTTTCAGAATCACTCAGGGACAGCCTAAACCTTACAAAATCCCTTCCTATTCCCTTATAATGAGAAACAGCCCATTTTCCTCTGGGGTGGTCTCCCTGATCATGGTAGGTTAATAAACCCAAGTCTTTTAGACTCTGGGTGAATTTTGCTGTTGAGCTTTATGACTCAGCTCAAGAATCACATCTTCTACTAAATCTCTGGATGCAATTTTTCCCTCCTCCAGTTTCCAGATAACTGTATTTGTATGTCTGTGATTCTAGTTAACCATGTTTAGGACATTTTCTCTAATAGAATGAGCTCCTTTGGAGGTACACACTGCGTGAGATTCCTCCTTGTATCTGAAAGAAACTCTAATAAGGGAAATTATGTACATCGAGCCAGTCTGAGGAGGAGGGGCACTGGCAACATTACCTGAACATAGCTTCTCATAGATGCTTCCCAGCTAGGCCCTTGGGTTTTCAGGAAACACCTAAACACTGAAAATTTACCCTTAATTGGCCTACTCCAAGACTATGTTCCCAGATTTGCATTTTTCCTAGATTTTGGCCAATATATATATTTTTTGAGATAGGGTCTCGCTCTGTCACCCAGGCTAGAGTGCAGTGGCACCATCTTGGCTCACTGCAGCCTCAATCTCCAGGCTCCAGCTATCTTTCCACCTCAGCCTCCCAAGCAGCTGGGACTACAGGTGCATGCCACCACGCTGGCTAATTTTTGTATTTTTAGCAGAAAGGGGGTTTCACTATGTTAGTCAGGCTGGTCTCAAACTCCTGACCTCGTGATCTGCCCGCCTCGGCCTCCCAAAGTGCTGGGATTACAGGCACAAGCCACCACGCCCAGCCTCTGAGTTATTTTTTGACATATGACATGCCACACTTCAACTGTTGTGCATTTGATAAATCCATATAGACTTCATTAGTGAAGGAAAGACACTTTAGAGTTCATTAGAGTGAATTATCAGTGAATTTCAATATCCAGTTTCCAGGCCTATAAATCGTGAAGGACCAAATCAACTCTGGATCAGAATGACCCCTCAGAAACACAGCCACACTGTGTGGCGCCCAATGGAAGCAACCTTGCAAGTTTACTTTGACATCTCCTCAGCTATCACTGTTTATTCTTCTAGAGCCAAATTGCTCATTTTCTTTTCAGGCATACATCTGTAGGAGACCAGAATATGCAACCCCAAAATATGCCTCCATGCCAAAAGGACTATTTTGAGCTGATAATTTTGAGAAACAGAAGCTATGAAAACAGCATAAGCTACTCCTTTGAAAGGGAAATTTACAGTCTTAAAAGAAATCTCTCTTTGTAAGGGTGTCTCCCTCTCTGCACCAGGAAGAGAAGGATGACTCTAAATCATCAGAGACCCTTATCAATGGAGAAGGCAGCAACTTATTTACTGGGCTTTTCCAGGTCTTTTTCCCAAAACTGGCCTTCCCCTCTCCCTTGTTTTTAGCTGAAGATGGTACTTAAACCTGAATTCTAAGCCACTCCTTTGAGATTTACTTATTTTCTTGGGTATCTCACATGTATATGCAAAGTAGACATGTTAATATCGTTCCATTTGTTTTCTCTTGTTAATCTATCTGTCTTTTGGGTTGGACGTGGTGGCTCACACCTGTAATCCCAACACTTTGGGAGGCCAAGGCAAGGGGACTGCTTGAATCCAGGAGCTGGAGATCAGCCTGGGCAACGTGATGGGAACCCGTCTCTACAAAATTAAAAATTTTTAAATTAGACAAGTGCGTGTGGTGGTCAGCTCCTGTAGTCCCAGCTACTTGGGAGGCTGAGGTGGGAGGATCACTTGAGCCTGGGGGTGTAGAGGTTGCAGTGAGCCGTGATAGCACCACTGTGCTCTAGCCTGGGAGACAGAATAAGATCCTGTCACAAAAAAAAAAAAAAATCTACCTTTTGTTACAAGGACTCCAGCTGTGAACTTAGAAGGGTAGCAAGAAAATTAATCTTTCCTCTCCTACATATGCTACTGATAGAGACAGGAGACAGCCAAATGCCATCCAGGTCATTATGAACAGGGGGCTTGCCTAAACATGCCCACGGTGAAGAATTCCATCTCTTAACACATGTGTGGTAACAGAAATAAATCAGTATGGAGCGGCTCAGACTAGGGGCCCACACTTGCATTGAGGGAATGGGGTGGGGCCACCAGGAATTCAGGCCTTATGCAGGGGAGGAGCCAGGCCTCTTCAGCTCCAGTGTGGCGGCCTGGTATTCAATCTGTCGGGTGGGAGCCTGTTGGCAGGACCTCCTCTTTGCTGAGAGCTTTCTTTTCACTTAATAAATTCTCAGCCTTCAATGTGTCCACGTGCCTAATTTTTCCTGATCAGGAGACAAGAACCTGGATTTTAGCTGAACTAAGGAGCAAAAAAATCTAGCTTCACTACTTGGCCTGGAAGAACAATGGAATTACTCATTTGAGATGTGGGTTTGAAGAAAGTTATTTTTAGTATTCTGACAAGCAGTTAAAATACTGCTGTCATGTCTCTCTCTTTGTGCCAGTCTCCATCCTGTTTCTAACTTCCAGTTTCCCAGCATAATCACAATTAAACTCTGATTATATGATTTTTATGTTTTGGCATCTTTTCTGATTTTTTTTTTCAGATGGGGTCTTGGTCTGTCACCCAAGCTGGAGTGCATTGGCACAATCACACTGCACTGCAGCCTCAATCTCTAGGGCTCAAGTGATCTTCCAATCTCAGCCTCCTGAGTAGCTGGGACTAACAGTGCACACCACCATGCCTGGCTAATTTTTAAAATTTTTTTGTAGAGACGAAGTTTGTGATGTTGCTCAAGCTGGTCTTGAACTCCTGGGCTAAAGGAATCCTCCTGTCTGGGCCTCCAGAAGTGCTGGGATTACAGGCCACCATGTCTGGCCTCTAATTACTTTGATAATAAGTAAGCATCTCCCTTTCTTTTTTTTTTTTTTAAAAAAAGACAGAGTCTTGCTCTGTTGCCCAGGCTGGAGTGCAATGGCACAATCTCGGCTCACTGCAACCTCCACCTCCTGGGTTCAAGCAATTCCCAAGTAGCTGGGATTACAGGGGTGTGCCACCACACCCGGCTAATTTTTTGTATTTTTAGTAGAGATGGGAGTTCACCATGTTGACCAGCCTGGGCTCGAACTCCTGACCTCAGGCGATCCACCTGCCTAGGCCTCCCAAAGTGCTGGGATTAAAGGCATGAGCCACCGTACCTGTCTTTTTTTTTTTTTTTCAGATGGAGTCTCATTCTGTCATCCAGGCCAGAGTGCAATAGCAGCATCTTGGCTCATTGCACCTCCGACTCCCAGGTTCAAGCGATTCTCCTGTCTGAGTCTCCTGAGTAGCTGGGACTACAGGCACAGGCTATTACACTTGGCTAATTTTTGTATTTTTATAGAGACAGAGTTTCACCATGTAGGCTAGGCTGGTCTTGAACTCCTGACCTCAGGTGATCCACTCACCTCAGCCTCCCAAAGTGCTGGGATTACAGGTGTGAGCCACCACACCTGACCACAACGCCCCTTCTTCAGTGAAGTTTTTTGGGTTCACTCTGTTAAAAAGCTCTTCTCTTTCAGTCCCTTGGGAGAGCCTTTTTTCAGTAACACACATTCTCTTGCCCTTTGTAACTATTTACTTTCTTAGTTCTCTTTCATCATCTCTGAAACCACCATTGCAAAATTATGACAGTGACGGAGATCTGACCGAACCAACTCCATCCTGTTTCCAACTTCCAAGCTGTCCTTGTTCATTCTGGGGCAGAGGGTGAACTAACTTTGGGAGGAACTTAGTTTATAGTTTAAAAGAAAGACAATAGGCCGGTGCAGTGGCTCACACCTGTAATCCCAGCACTTTGGGAGGCTGAGGCTGGTGGATCACCTGAGGTCAGGAGTTCGAGACCAGCCCGATCAATATGATGAAACCCTGTCTCTACTAAAAATACAAAAATTAGCTGGGCGTGGTGGCAGGTACCTGTAATCCTAGCTACTTGGGAGGCTGAAACAAGAGAATCGCTTTAACCCATGAGGCGGAGGTTGCAATGAGCTGAGATCACGCCATTGCACTCCAGGCTGGGAAACAAGGGCAAAACTCCGTCTCAAAAAAAAAAAAAAAAGGACAATAATAGCCCTTTACCAAAACAAACCCCCTTCTTGCCTGGGACCAGACTACCTTCGTAGGACTAACAAATTAACCAAAGATTAGAAATTATGATTTAAGAGTCATGCAGCTGGAGGCTACAGGATTCTTACCCTCCCCAAATTGCTCCTGGGGACAACATCACTGAAGTTTAAGATCAGTGCTTGAGATATTTTGCAGACCCTGCACTGGATGGATCAGCTGGCACCACCCAGATAGATAAACTAGCTCATCTGATCTTGTGGCCCCCTCCCAGTAACTGACTCAAGCACAAGACAGCTAGGACTCCCTATGATTTCATCTCATCTCTGGCCCCACCAATCAGCACTCCTGACTCACTGGCTGCCTCCCACCCACCAAGTTATCCTTAAAAACAGTGACATCCGAATGCTTGGGGAAACTGATTTGAGTAATAAAAAAAGTTCCAATTTCCCGAACAGCTGGTTCTGCATGAATTATTCTTTCTCTATTGCAATTCCTCTGTCTTGATAAATTGGTTCTGCCTAGGCAGCAGGCAAGGTAAACCCGTTGAGCCATTATAATCTCATATCAGACTGGCAGAATGGACAGAGCAGTCTGATATGAGCATCTTGGCTAGGTGAAACTGCACCAGGCCCTGGCTGTTCTAGGAGGTTTTGAGCAAACCATTTAACTTGT
Organism: Cheracebus regulus; assembly: GCA_963574635.1. Lineage (NCBI taxonomy): Eukaryota > Metazoa > Chordata > Mammalia > Primates > Pitheciidae > Cheracebus > Cheracebus regulus. Next base: position 22,391 of record CAUYQU010004574.1, read on the forward strand.
TTGGGTGAGCCTTAGTTTCCATGCTAGTAATCTGGAAGTAATAGTCCTGCCCTATCTGTCCGTTAGGATTCTGACATTTAGTGAAGTGTGGGATTTGCATACTGGTGATTGAGTGTATTTACTAGGTGCCATACATAAAATACAAGTTTCAAGCCCTGCTCTGCTTTTACTTAAATAGAACCAAGTTCTCACCTTTCTAGCCTGATCATTCAAGACTCCTGAACACATAGCGACTGCCTCTCCCGCTCCTCATTGAGATCCTTCCAGAATAGTACAATCTTGTAATACTTAGCTGTATCACCAGCAAACCGTATCCTTCCCAATTTCAGGACCTTTCAATGTGCTTTCCTCTGCCTGGGGATGGGTGGGGGTGGAGGGTAGTTTCCTCCCAACCAATGAAACCTCTCCACAACAGGAGAAGAGACAGAAAACCATTATCGAACAAGCATTAAACCAGAATGTGATGCCGTACATCACATACAACCTGCTAAAGGCAACACAAAGACAGAAACTCACTCTTTTTATATGGCTAAGTAGAGAGAACCCATCACATTACGTAGGTTTTGCAATTTGGAGTCAGGTAACAAGCCGTTGTCCTCAAGAAAGTAGACTCTTGGCCCTTTTGTCCCTTAACAATTACGTTTCTTTTTCTTTTCTCTTTTTTTTCCCCTCCCCCCCGAGATGAAGTCTTGCTTTGTTGCCCAGGCTGGAGTGCAGTGGTGCAATCCCGGCTCGCTGCAACCTCCCGGGTTGAAGCAATTCTCCTGCCTCAGCGTCCTGAGTAGCTGGGATTACAGGCGCCCACCACCATGCCAGGCTAATTTTTGTATTTTTTTTTTAGACGAGTCGAGATTTCACCATGTTGGCCAGGCTGGTCTTGAACTCCTGACCTCGTGATCCACCCGCCTCGGCCTCCCAAAGTGCTGGGATTACATTACAGGCGTGAGCCACCGCGCCCGGCCTAACAATTACATTTCAAAGATATAGCTTCCAAGAAACATTCCTGAGTTGAGCCTGGCCATAGAAGAAAAAGACTTGAGTACATTTGAAAAGGAGAGAGGCTGAAATTCTGAAAGAAAAGAGAATGTGGTTTACCATCCCTTGTTTTCTTCAGGAAAAATTAAACCCTATATATAATTTGTATTTGCCCTTCCACCTGCATCACCTTTCCCACGTGCTCCCACAGGCAGGCTCCTCACGAAGCCCCGTGTAGACAAAGTGCTTAGATTTCGCCTGGCCCCGCCTGTGCGGCCGCACCGGGAAGACATCACCCATTCCGGGCTCAGCGCGCCGAGCCGATCCCGGCCACGCAGTTTGGTCTCCGTCCTTTTAGCTGCGGGGGCAGATTACAAAACTCCAGCCTTCCGGTCACTAAAGGAGGGTAACGGGGCAGTTGAAAGACTCCACTGAGTTGACACGCGACGCCTCACGACGTAGCACGGCCCAACCCCAGAACCCTAACCTCTAAGAACAAGCCCACCCCGCCAAACCAGCGCCCGCGCCCGTGTGACGTCTTCTGCTCCAAACGCGCTGGCCCCAGCCGCTCACGGTTTCGGGGCGGGGCTACGCGGTGACGTCGAGGTGCGCGGCGCCGTACACGGCGTCAGTCTCGGTTGGCGGCTGTGTGCTCGTTACTCGCCGCGGCGCGTTCTCCGACAGCTTAGTTATCCACCGCCATCCTGGCCCCCACGTGTTGCCTGATTATTCTTGAGCCCAGGTAGGGGTCATGGGGGATCGAGGCTCAGTGGCGGACGGCGCAGGAGGCTGTGCCGCAGTAAGGGGAGGGCACCGGCGGTTCTTGGAGCCCAAGCCTTCACTACACATGCTACTTCCTCGCAAGAGGCGGTTGAGCGCATTTGGAACATTTTCCCCGGAAGAGACTCAGGGGTTAGGGATGAGTAACGTCGTGCTTCTCTTTCAGCAGAGAAGCGGGGCTTCTCTTGCATGACCTGGCTGGACTCCAGTAGGCGGGATGGGACGTGTGGTCTGGAGGGACATCACCGGAAGGGATGGTATGACAGGTAGACAAGCCGCAAGAGAAGCTGTAGAGTGGCCCAAGCGTTGCAAGGAGCTAGAGCTGGATAATGGTTCAGAGGCACGAGCTGGAGCTGACTGCATTTGTTCCCCTCTAGGTGGGAGCCATGGCTGAGGTGATGGTCTCAGTGGAAGAGCTTACTGTCACAGCAGCTCTTTTGCAAGATGCCCCGGTAAGTCACATTGCAGAGACCCCAACTCTGCCTTCCTGGAACTAGGCCTGCGTTTTCTCTGAACCATTATTTCATCGGGAAAATGAAATCTGATTCATGTGTCCTGGCCTACAGAAGTGATTTCAGAGCCGTAAGATACATGAGAAAAAAATGAAGGGGAAAAGGCTGTATTTATATTAACTACATGATAAGGATGTGTCTGGTCACAGTGAAGAGCCATGCTAGAATTGTAATGTCAAAGAATAATGTGGGATTTTAATTCGTATTGTCTGATCTATTTAAAATTTTTTTTTTTTTTTTTAAATGGGGTTTCACCATGATGGCCAGGCTGGTCTTGAACTCCTGACCTCAGGTGATCCACCCACCTCGGCCTCCCAAAGTGCTAGGATTACAGGCGTGAGCCACCGCGCCCGGCCCTATTTAAAAATTTAATAAGGTTCTCTTCCAAGACACCTTCCCTTCTTCCTCACCCAGAAAAATCTTTCCCTGAGAGTCATCAGTAGCTCTGGTCTGTAACCAAGCTCCAGTGTCTAATTGAACCCTCAGGTCTCTTCCTGCAGCCTCCAGCAGGAACACCTGCTCAGTGAGAGGGGACTGCCAGATTCCTAGGGTGTGAGGGATTTGAGTGAATGAGGGCAGCAAGCCTCCAGCATGCTTGGGTCTGCGGTGATCCTATGCATTCCTTCAGTGCTTGCCAGAACAGTTTTGAAACGGTTTGAGGCCTTGCCCTGCTCCATCCAGAGCAAGGTTATAGAAATTTCAGACAATGACTTGCTCCGTCCTGGATCTGGTGTGCTGGGCTTTCTAGAGATTTGCAGCCATCTAATGAATGTGGCAGCCACTTGGCACGCAGGTGGCCAGTGGCTACTATTTTGGAACGCAAAGATTAGAGGGCATTTCTGTCGCTGTGGAAGTTGTTGTGGACAATGCTGGTGTGAAAGGTGAAGAGAATCCTAAGTGTTTGCTATGCTCCAGGCTCAGTACAAATTTCATTTTATTATACACTTAAAGCAAAAGCCTTCTAAAAGTTGAGGATGAAGCCAAGAGAGATGGTAAAAGTAAGAATTGAAACAGTGTGGAGAGGAATAAACAGGGAAGAGTCTTGCCCTGTGAGACTAATGGGACGGGATATTTATAAGGCAAGGTAAAAAGAACCAAAGGCTTAGCTCTGCAGAGGGGCTGAGTGCCCCAGGAGCTAGTGGAGGATGAGGTCGGTGTGTGCTCATCTTAAAGAAAAAAACTCATGGAAGAGGAAGGTGCTGATGTTGTCGAACACCTGTTTTGCGCCAGACCTCCTACTTCTTGTTTTAAATCTTTGAGGCATCACCATGAGGTCATTTTAGGTTCAGTACAGAAGAGGGGCCCAAGGACAGAATTATGTGTCCAGGGTTGCCCAGCCACAAACCAGCAGATCAGGGTTTGATGCCAGGCCTCTAACCCTGCAGCCTGAGTGGAATCTAGAAGCCGGTGGGAAGTTTGGGTGGGAAGGAGATGGATGCCCTCAAGTTCTTGTCCTGCTGTGAGGGCTGTTAGGTGTATTCAGGGATTGGCTGGGATGGGAAGAGTGTTGCTGGCTTGGTCATAGCACAAGCAGCACAGCTCCTGTGTTCCTCTGGATGGTGGGGTCACCTCTCTTAAAGGTGAGGCTTCCAGCTGATTCTGTCTTTTCAGTCCAGGAACAATTGCTGAACACCCCAGGTCTGCTGAGTTCCCTCCTTGAGACTCATGTTCAAGCAGTCTTGTGAGTAAAGCACTGGGCTACCCCTTTTCCCTTAGTATCTTTTTTAAGGATGTTTGTGCAGCACATGGCCTTGGAATGTGAGAGGTAGTCCCTTCTTCCATAGCAGAGAGCAGGCATTCTTGCTGTGCTTTCTGAAAGGGTAGAGTCCTGTACTCCTTTCCTGTAGTAGCCCAATGCCTGTGCAGTTGCCTCTGACTCCCCTTGCATCACCCTATGGGAACTGGGGCTTGGGAGGGTGGTGGAAAATGCTGATGCTCTGTCTGTCGCTATTGTTTTGAATAATCAATGGTCCCTTGTCCCTAATCGAGAGATTTTGTATCTTCTACCAGTGTCCACAAAACTGGGAGGCTACCTTGTTAGCTGCCAGTTCCTGTCAGCCACCTCTGACCAGCGGCTCCACTCTGTGTCCCTGACCCAACACATGGCACAAAAGTGCCTGCCGTCCCTCCGTATTTCTACAGCAGCAATCCCAGGATGCCAGAGCTAGCAGGGACCTGACCTGAGAAACGATTCCTTCAGTGGCTGCCAGGCTGTTCCCTGGAACCTGTGCAGGGGTAAGTGTGCAGGAAGGTCTGGCCCGGCAAGTCACTTCACTCCTGTTTTATTTAGAGTCACCTGGCTAAGGAAAAGTTCAAAAACTGTCACCTTATTTTGACCTTCCTATGTTGTAAGTCAGATGATTGAGTCCCAGAAAGATTAATTGTCTTTAAGCTCACCAGACTATTTTGGGACAAACAGTTGTCTAATATTTGGACTCGTGGACCCTGATTCTTAGGGGTGGTTTGGTTTCAACATATATAGCCTTTTCTCCGAAGTTACCTTAGGTCGGTGGCCAGTGTTTCAGACCCTGGAAAGGCCTTGGGCACAGGCTTCTCAGCTCATGGTGGGAGTGGGTTCAGAAGCTGGTAAGTTGGGTTCAGCTCTGTTGCCACTGATGGCAATAGGAATTTACAATCCTAGCTGTGTGAATTATGACACTTAATTTTAACAACAGTCTCTGAAGTGTTTCTAATCTCATTTTTACAGATGAGGCATGCCTGTGTTAATACACCTAGTGAGCAGTGGAGCTGATTTGAATGCAAGTCTTGGCACCTTAATTGAGCAAGTTTGAAACCTTCCTTGCTGCCCTTCTGGAAAGAGTCAGGAATTTCCAGTTCTCAGCCTGGGCTCTGGGTCTGACAGATCTCTGGCCCTAGGATTGGGTGCCAGGTTCTCTGCTTCCAAAATGAGAAGCCTTGCTGTGCCCCAGGACCTGGGACCTTCTGGTACCTCCTGAATGAAAAACAAGGGATATTTAATAAATACGGATTTAAGTATGTGATTTAGTCCTGCGTCTTCTTGAAGGAGTTGTCACCAAAGTCTAAGGGAGCCCCAAGAATTTCATCATTCTCAATGCTCATGCCTCGTAAATGGCCACTTGGAACTCTGATCACCTCATGTGCATGTGCCACCAGTTTCAACTGGCAGTGGCAAGCTGTGGTGAGAGTTACCACAAGCCAAAGCCAGCTGGCTGAATTCTGCAGTGGGGTAGTGGTGCACAAAGGTACTGTCATCAGGAGCTTTACCTTGAGATCTTGAGTGGGTTCCAGGAACATTTGACGGTTGGCTCGATAAGACATCTCTTCAGATAGTCTCAGGTATTCACCTAAGCATTCAAACAAGTTACAGAGTTGGTGGGGCAGGCGTGTGGGTCTCGCCACGCTGCTCACCAAAAAAAAAAAAAGTTACAGAGTAGTGCCCTTAGTATGTGTGATGTGTCCCAGGTTGGTGTTGGTGACATTGTCAAGGAATGTTGCAGCAGGCCAGGCCAAGGCCTGACAAATAGAGCCATTAAAGTACCAGTGACTTTTTTTTTTTTAATTAAGTCTTGCTCTGTCACCCAGGCTAGAGGGCAGTGTCACGACCTTGGCTCATTGCAACCTCTGCCTCCTGGATTCAAGCGATTCTCCTGTCTCAGCCTCCCAAGTAGCTGGGATTACAGGCGTATGCCACCACACCTGGCTAATTTTTGTATTTTTAGTAGAGACTGTTTTGCTGGTCTTGAACTGACCTCAGTTGATCCACCCACCTAGGCCTCTTGAAGTGGTGGGATTACAGGCATGAGCCACCACACCTGGCCTCTAGTGACTTAACATTCATTTTACTACTGACAGTGAATGGAAAAGCGCCCAAAGGGGCCTGCAAGAGTAGACACAGCATCTTTCCTTGTTGAGCCACTAATACACTGTGGCTGAGCAGATTGTCTAGTCTGCAGCCATACCATGGTGGGAGCAGGGTATGAACCGGAAGCCTCATCCCTGCTTAGAAAAGAATCCCAGGAGACAGCAACTCTTGATAACCTCCTACAGGGATGGGGCAGGGAGTGGAGCTGCCTTACAGCAGTGCCTTCCAGGCCTCCACCCTCAGTTCCAAGAGGCTCAGGTGAGCTGTGTGTCCTGTGGCCTATGAGAGGACGTGTGGAATTTCTAAGATGCCTTGGTAGAGCCATTCCCTACAACTAGTCCAATGGTATCACCTCAGATGAGGTAAAAATTTTAAATATAAATCCTAAGTTGTACAGTTGTGTAGAGAAGCTGAAAAAGCAACTTTCCTATGAAAGGGGACTTTTTTTCTGGGGCTGGGGATTTGCTGCAAAGGTCAGCAGCAGCAGGGCAAGCTTGGGATTTGAAGGTTGCATCAAGGAGGATGAGGGCAAGGGGCCTGCAGGTGCAGCAGGAGGAGCCCTGGTGGAGGGAGGCGTGGTGAAACTGATCAAATGAGATCATGAGAGCAAAACTCACCAGGGCTGGGAAGATTTCCTCAGCCCCCAGCAGGATTAGTTGGTGGGGGCCCCTCCTTGCTGTCCTTCCATTAGGGGCCTCTGCCTTTGTTCATGTACCTGTTTTGCCAGTCAGATCCTATAAGGAGCATGCCCTGGGGAAGCTGCAGATAGAGCTACCACTTGTCCTGCCTTCTGAGGAGCAGGCCGTGACTCTGACTGACTGGCTTTTCCCTGGGGTTTGAGTAGGAGCCACTGAATTCAGTGCTGGAAGGGCCCAGAAGTCTGTTGACCCAGGAGAGAACTTCCTTTGCAGTGATGTCATCTCAGCCTCAGTTTAATAGATGTAAAGTGAAAATAACAGTAACTCTTAAATGGGTCATGAGGATCAAATGAGTCGGTGCATGGCAAATTTGTGCAAACTACCAAGGAAGGACGACCAGGGTCCCAGCAGCCAGCAGTAGCTAAAGCAAGGGTGGGCAAACTCCTCCCCTCCCACCCCCTGGCCAAATCTCTGAGCTAAGAATGGTCTTGGCATTTTTGAGTTGGTTAGTGAGAGGGAAAAAACCCCAAAAGAGTATAATTACGTGACAGACGAAAAGTTTGTGAAATTCAGATTTTGGTGACCTTAAGGTTTTACTGGAACACAGCCATGTTGGTTCCATTGGTTGGCTTGACTCCCTGGGGGTTGAGGAAGTGAAACTGTAGAGAGATGAGCTGGCAAGAGTCTAGGTAAGAATCCCCGGACTTGAGTGTAGGTTTGGGAAACCCTTCAAAAGCACCAGCCCAAGAGCCTGGGGGTGGGGAGGGGGTCACATTTGTCAGAGCTTGGAAGGACTGAATTTGAATTTGCCCAAGAGGAGCTCTAGGTCTAGCCCAGCGTGGAGCCAGGGGCTGCCCACTTACAAATATGGGGATTTTTCAGGCCAGTGGCCCCTTATCACAGATAGTGCATGACTCAGTTTTATTAGGTACTTGAATAAATACTTTCAGTTTTACCAGGAATGTATTCACTTTAAGGTATTTGAGAGAAAAAAATAACGGCAGTGGCTCATGCCTGTAATCCCAGCACTTTGGGAGGTCGAGGTGGGCAGATCACAAGGTCAGGAGATCAAGACCATCCTGTCTTAACACGGTGAAACCCCGTCTCTACTGAAAATACAAAAGTTAGCCAGGCTTGGTGGCACGCACCTATAGTCCCAGCTTCCCTGGAGGCTGAGGCAGGAGAATTGCTTGAACCTGGGAGGCGGAGGTTGCAGTGAGCTGAGATCACACCACTGCACTCCAGCCTGGGCGACAGAGCGACACTCCATCTCAAAAAATAAATAAATAAATAAATAATAATTAACCTTAACTTGCATATGGATTACTTTAAAAAGTGGGATGACTGAAAGACAATAGTTAAACTAGTACTTATGAGTACAACAAATCTCAAAGGCAGCACATGAATGACTGAAGTTTGGGAATTCTGGAGTCTGCCCTCTGACCTCCCTGTATGAGGGAAGGAGTAAAAGAGAAATGCCCCCAGTCTATTTGTAGGATGAGAGAGAACTGTGTCCATTTGACCTTTGATGAAAGAGTTGCCCCAGTGTTCCTAGAGAATGGGTATGACCTGCCCTAGTCAGTGCTGGGATGAGAAAGAACTTTCCCCAGTCTGCCCGGAGGCTGAGAACTGCACCCCTCCCTCTTCTTCCAGGAGGCCAGCCCCAAGTGTCAGGAATGCAGTGTTTGGAGATTTTGGTCACTGCCCACATGCAGCGGCTCCCCAAATGCGCTGTCTCATCTTCAAAGCTCAGGGACTGCACAAAGCCATGTGCCTGGTCCTCACTACAGTTTATGGGGGATCGGCCGGATGCAAGTACAAGGCAGAGGACAGCTACCGGCACAGGGGTCCCACTGAAGGCCAGCCCCGTGCAGAGGATGCTCTAGGGTCCTCTGTCCCTCCCCCATGGCTGGGGTGGGGAACTGCAGTGCTAGGACCATTGGCCCTTGGCAGGTCATATAAAAAGCTTTGCTCATCTACACCCCAGTGTGGCCTTCACACTTCAAAGAGGGCTGTTGCCCCCACCCCAAAGGCCTGGGCATTAGGATCCTTTCTCATTTTTGTATTAAGCTACAATGTACATACAGTAAATCGTATCTAGTGTTCAGTTCTGACTTGACAGACACACACAGCTGGGTAACCAAGATCGTGTCAAAAAAATCTTTCTTTAAAGGCCCACAGGTGACTCTAAAGTGCTGCCAAGGTTGGAAACCAACCCACAGAGTCTTGTCTCCTGCTTGTGGGTGGAGGGTAGCTTCTGAAGGAGGCCAGCAAAGAACCCTCCAGAGCTGGGAGGACCCAGCATCCGGCCCCTCGGCCCTGGCGTGCAAGCGGGTCAGACCGTTAGGCACAGCCTCCCTGTGGGGCACAGGGACAGGAAGCAGGGTTTAGAGCACCTCGAAGGGGAGGGAGTGACAAGTGGGGAGGACAGCCCCTCCCAGGACCAGAACCACTTCCTACTTTACACCAGCACTGGAGGAGACTGCTGGGGTGGGGGTGGAGGGGGCCTCCCCCAGCCTTCCCTTCCGCTTCTTTTCACTGCCCTGCCGGCAGACACAGTAAGGTGAGGTAACCTGCTCTGGGTGTTTCCAGCCGGCAGGATGGAGGATGAGGAAGGCTCTGAGTATGGCAAACCTGACTTCGTGCTTTTGGACCAAGTGACCATGGAGGATTTCATGAGGAACCTGCGGCTCAGGTAGGTCCAGGGCAGGAGGTGCTGGCTCCTCTCCCCCAGGGTCTCCCACCTCGAGTCCTTGAACAAATCTGAGGGAAAAAGGAAGGCATGCTGCTATCCAAGGAAGGGGCTGTGGCATATACCCACCCAGACCAGCTGGGACTGAAATGAGCTCCTCAAAGCATGGCCCCAGGCGACAGGAACAGACAAGAAAGCAACTGTCCCTGTCAGGGCTGTCAAGTCAGCACGGGAGCTACCCACCGCCCTATCCTGCCCCACCCCTGCCTCCCACACAGTCCAGGCATCTTCTGCCCCTTCTTTCCTGCCCGATGGGGCCAGGGCATGACAATTTTCGGAGAGATAACTATCAGGCACTATCTGTCCAGGAGGGACCAGGGGCTGTGCCCTCCTTCCAGCCACTTCCCAGTCAGTTGTTGATGCTCCCTCGAGTCATCTCATGCATGGGGTCCGGCCTGAGTCCTGGGGACGCTGAGATGAAGCAGTCAGTCCCCACCCTAGGGTCCAAACAATCCCACCGGGTTGAGGTGATGCTCTTGTGGGGTGCACAGAGTATCACAGGACACAGTTGGTAGAAGTGATATTGGAGCCCAATTACCATCAAGGAGGGCAGGGAGAAGCCGGGGAGGTGGGGGCATGGCACAGTAGGGTGGCTGTGCAGACAGCTGGGCTTCATGCCAGGATTCCCAGGTGGAACAGAAGGCCGACTGCTGTATGCTCAGGAAGCTCCCTGGGGAGAGCCTGGGGACCAGGAGCCCCACTAAGCACAGAAGTCAAGAGACGACGAGCCTGGCCCAAGGAGAGGAGGGCTAGCCAGGAAATGAGCTAAGCGCTTTGTGCAAATTGCTCTACTCATTCTTACAAAATGAGCTTATGAAACACTGTCCTTTCCATTTTGATGATGAGAACACTGAGCCCTGGAGATGTGGGTGACTTGCACCCCCACCCCCAGCTTGTAGGAGGGCAAGAGTTAGACCCAGGAAAACCCATGTCAGCCATGGTGGAGAAAGAGGAACCTCAGGACAGGCCCACCCAAGACAGGCTGCCGGGAGACAGGGCCGTCTAGAGAAGGGTGGGTATCACACACCAAGGGGAGATGGGTCTGAGGGGCAGGCCTGCCAGTCCTCCTCCCAGGGGCAGAAAGGTCAGAGACGGGCAGACATCTGCCCCCACTGATGACCAAGGTCGTGAAGGGAAGGGTCAAGAAGTCTGAGGCTGTGCCAGGGGAGAGGCAGCAGCCACTGGCCACAGGCTGGGGGGTGGGGGTGCAAAGGCAAGTACATCAGGTGCTGGGCGCTGCTGCCCCAACCCCCTCCCTGTCATCTGGGTGGGGCTGGGTGGGGTCCCCTTCTGTCTCTGGGTTCCTGCCCAGGCCTTGAGACAGGAAACAGCCGAGGAGGCCCCTCCTTCCCCCACCCCCAGCCCAGTCACTCCTTCTCAACCCCATCTCCCCATCTGCCCTTCGGGGTTCATCCCAGGAGCCAGCCCTGACTCACAGCGCCCAGTGCAGTCTTGGGCAAGTCTGTTCCCTTTGCAAAATGGGTGGTCATGATTCCAGTGACCTTGGGACCCCTGTGGAGAACACTGTGGACCCCAAACTCTATGCTGCAGTGGGGACAGGCTCCGAGTGGCTTGGCTCACCCAGGATGGCACCAGGGAGATGCCAGGTCAACACCTGCCCCCTTCCCTTCTCCATTCTCAGCCCCTCACGGTGGGAGTGCTAGCCTATTGGGGCCAGGCCCTGATGTGGGCTGTGGTGAGAGGCCTGTGGGTGCCCGTAAGCCTGTGAGTGCTGAGGTCTGCCCCTGCTGTGTCCAGGTTCGAGAAGGGCCGCATCTACACCTACATCGGTGAGGTGCTGGTGTCCGTGAACCCCTACCAGGAGCTGCCCCTGTACGGGCCTGAGGCCATCTCCAGGTACCAGGGCCGAGAGCTGTATGAGCGGCCACCCCATCTCTATGCCGTAGCCAACGCTGCCTACAAGGCAATGAAGCACCGGTCCAGGGACACCTGCATCGTCATCTCAGGTATCTGTCCCTGCAGCCGGGCCCCCCCACCCTCGGCATCTTCATTTGTGAACACTTGGGAGGGCCATTAGAGCATCTCCTGCACCCTGTGTCCTGGTGGGGGCCCTAGGACCCCATCTTGCCAGTCTTTGGGGTGTGAATGGATATCAGGGAGCTGGGCTAAGAGAGCCAATCTGATTGTGTCAACTCTGGTCTTTCTGGCAGGGGAGAGTGGGGCAGGGAAGACGGAAGCCAGTAAGCACATCATGCAGTACATCGCTGCTGTCACCAATCCAAGCCAGAGGGCTGAGGTGGAGAGGTGAGTGGCAACGGGCAGCCCTGGGCCTCAGCATGGCAGGCCAGAGACCTCAGTATGGCCAGAAGGGCTAGCTCTGGGAAGCGAGAGACAGGAACTGGAACCTAGCTCAGGCCAAGTTCAGCAGGAACTTGGGAATTTTCCAGGTAACGCCAACAGACCCAGAGGTGAGACAGGCTGACCCATGCCAAGGACTTTTCCTGAGGGTGAGTGAGACCTAGCCGAGGGACATGGGCTACCAGCTGGGAGGAGGCAGCAGCGACAGCTAGGATGAGGAGAAGTGCAGCAAGGGCTAGAGACGCCTGAAATGGCTCATGGACAGGGGAGCAGGCTCCCCATGGGGGATTCCATGGAAACCTGGAGAAGCTGGTGGGCCTCAGCCAGGATGGCCAAGCATGCCAGGAGTGGCTGTGTAGGTGATGGCCAGGAGCCTGCAAACCAGGAAACCAGGGCTGTCCCTTATGGAAGCAGCTTCTTGTGTCAGCGCCTGTCTCTTCCTGTCAAGAGGCAGTAAGATGGGTGACATGGGATTCAGGGGGAACAAGCAATGTCAGTTCCTGAGCACATATGGCCAGCACCACTGCCCACCCCTGAAGCTGGAGGTCTAAGGCCCAGTGGTCAGAATGGCCCCTCCTCCCCAGGCTGCAGCTAAGGCCTGGGAGGGGAAGAGGTAGCCATGAGAAACAAGGACCTCAGTGCTATACAGACCGTGCTGAGCATAGCCAGCTTGGCAAGTGCATTTCCCAGCCTCTCGGAGGTGAAGTGACCATCACACAACCTCAGAGGCAGCACTGGGCGAGGCCAGGCCATTGGCTCCATCTCAGTAAGCTCAGAGGAACCCATCCTGAGATAATGTGATTTCTGTCGAGAAGACTTGGGGGCAGGGACAGCATTTCGCAGATGGGAAGTCTTTGCCTTGAGCCCCAGCCCCTCTGCCCTGACAGGGTCAAGGATGTGCTGCTCAAGTCCACCTGTGTGCTGGAGGCCTTTGGCAATGCCCGCACCAACCGCAATCACAACTCCAGCCGCTTTGGCAAGTACATGGACATCAACTTCGACTTCAAGGGGGACCCGATCGGGGGACACATCCACAGCTACCTGCTGGAGAAGGTGGGCAGGTGGGCTGAGGAGACCCCCATGGGGAGCCCTGGCTAAGACCCACCCCAGGCTTGGGAATGTACCTATCCCAACGGTGCAGCTTAGGAGGGCTGGGCTCTCTCTCCCTGTGGCCCTTCTCTGGGCCTCAGTGTCCTCATAGTCAGAGCTCTCTGACCCCAGCCTGCCTTGCACCTGGGAATTCCCAGGCCTGAGTCCATCTGCCCCTCTCTTCTCAGTCTCGGGTCCTCAAGCAGCACGTGGGTGAAAGAAACTTCCATGCCTTCTACCAGGTAAGCCACTGAGGGCAGGGGGAGGAGGAAAAATGGGATGGGGAAAGGGAGGGCAGCAAGCTGGGCCAGCCTGTGACCCTTCCATCACTACCCCAATTCCCCCTCTCTGCCCACTCAATCCACCTAGCCCATGGTCCCCACTCCCCACCACATGCACCCCAACCAGCATCCCACACCCCAGAAAGAAGAGGGTGTGAGCTTGTGGCGAACAAATGCAGGGTGTCCCCTTTATCTGAGACACTTGCAGATGAGGGCTCTCGGGGACCCAGAAAGTGTCTCTGTGAACAATACTCAAATGGTGCTCCTGGGGACACAGGCATTGACTCTGAGCACCTCTCTGAGATAAGTGCTCCCAGGGACTGTCTCCACAAGCTTTGATGCCCCACTAAGGTGGCAGCTCCCTGGAAACAAACAGCATCTCTGCAGTCTCAGAGCTTGACACTGAAGTGGAGCTCCCTGGCTCCAATGGTGTGTTCCCAAACTCTGGGCTGCCCACCATGTCCCCTGGGACACAGGCAGTGTTTCCACAGACTCCGAACTGCCCCACTGAACTGGGGGCACCCTGGGACTTGGGCAGTGTCTCTAGGGACCTGGAGCTCCCCACTGACTTAAGTGTTCCCTGCAGTGCAGACATGGTCCCAGCAACCCTCAGCTCCCAGTGCAGCCAGAGCTCCCCGGAATACAGCAGTGTCTCCACAGACTCTGGGCTAGCTTATGAGGCCTGAGCTCCCTGGTACACAGGTGGTCTTTCCAAGGACTCTGAGCTCCTTACTGAGGTGGGAGCTTCCTGAGACAAGCACAGTGTCTCACAGACTCTGCACTCCCCGTGAGACTGGAGCTCCCTGGGTAGCGGGCAGGGTCTCCAGGGACTAGGAACTGCCCACTGAGGTGGGAGCTTCCTGGGATGCAAGGAGTGTCTTGAAGGACTCTGAGCTTCCATGGTGTGGTGCTCCCTGGGACACCTGGAAGTCAGATGACTCTGACTTCCCACTGAAATCACACTGTCTGGGACACAGGCAGTGTCTGTAAGGACTCTGAGCTCCACTGAGGTGGGAGCCCCCTGGGAACTCTCCAGTGAGTCTGCCCTGAGGTGGGAGTTCACTAGGAAACCAGCAGCATCTTTGTGGACTCTGAGCTTTCCTTGAGGTAAAAGCAACGTGAGACCCTGGCAGTGTCTCCACAGACTGAGCATCCCCGTGGTGGGAGGCCCTGGGAACACAGAGGGCGTCTCCACAATCTCTGAGCGCTCACAGAAATGAAGTTCCCTAGGACTCCAGCAGGATCTCTTTCTCCTCTTTTTTTTTTTTTAAACATCATTTATTGCTAACATGAATTCAAAGCAAGTATACAGTTTTTTGATACTAGAACAAATCAGGAAATCAAATGATTGCCATCATAAAATCTTAATCTTCAGAGAACAACGTTTCCACAAGGTTGGCCTGAAGACACTCGGATTCTACCAGTTTTTGATGTGTTCCACACTTAAGTAGTGTAGGCACTGCTGTTACCGTCAAGTTTTTTCTAAAGCCATTATTTGGATCTTTCCAATAAGGCTTGTCTCCTACTTGGCAGTAGATGAACACACATCCTTCACGAACGTGTTTCAGCCCCTCTTGTACCACTGGTGCAGCCTGCATGCAGTCGTGGCACCAGCTTTTCCCTCCGGTGTCCTTAGAACCCGTAAAGTAGGCAAAAATGGTCTTACCATTGTGCTGCTCCATGGCCTCATGGAACTCGAAGCCGGACACGCTCACCTCCTCTTACTGGGCCATTGGCACAACTTGGAGCTGCTGCAGGCAGGGCCCACATGGGCCTCTGGCAGGGTCTCTACAGACTCTTACCTCCCCACTGAAGTGGGAGATTTTCGGACATGGGCAGGGTCTCCCTGGACTCATAGTTCACGATTGAAGAGGGAGTTCAGTGGCACATGGCAGTGTCTCTAATGACTCTGAGCTCCCTGCTAAGAGGATTGCCCCCTGGGATGTTCCCAGGGTCTCCGCAGACTCTGAGCTCCCCGTGAGATGGGAGCTCCGTGGGAATTGGGCAGGGTCTCCGTGAACTATGAACTCTCCACTGAGGCAGGAGCTCCCTGGAACACAGGGAGTTGTTTTCACAGATTCTGAACTCCTATGAAATGGAGCTCTTTGGAGCATGGACAGTGTCTTTAAGGACTCTGAGCTACCAACCAAGGTGCAGCTCAGTGGGACACGTGAAGCAGTGTCTCCATAGACTCTGGGCTGCCCACTCAGGTGGGCCTGGTCTTGGACACAGGGAGTGTCTCTGCCAACTCTGGGCTCTGCTCTGAGGTAAGATCCCCCTGGGACAGGGAAATATCTCCTTGGCATTTTTTTTTTTTTCTTTTTTTAAAAGACGGGGTTTCACCATGTTGGTCAGGCTGGTCTTGAACTCCCAACCTCAGGTGATCCACCCGCCTTGGCCTCCGAAGTGCTTGGATTACAGGCATAAGCCACCACGTCCGGCCTCTTCTTGGCCTTTGAACTCCCACCAAAGTGGAGCTCACTGGGACAGTGGCGTGTACGGCCACAGCCCTACAGGGTCGTGGGGTGTCCCCTATCGCTGTGCTGAGGTGCTGGATCTGAAAAGTAAAGAGACAGGACATGGATGAACTGGAAAAGACAGCTGGGCTCGGGGGGGCCACGCCACTTACAGAGACAGGTGAGGCCACAAACGCCCAGAAGCGTCTGTATTTATTGGGTACAAGACAGGGGGAATGGTAGTGAGTGAGGTCATCTTGAGGACAGTGATAGGGTCAAGACAATCACATGAGCAATAAGCAAGGGGTCCACCCTCATTAGGTCACCGAGGCAAGGAGGTGGGTTGTGCGCAGTGAAGAAGGTGCAGTGTGCAATAACTCTATCGAGGGGCAGGCTACTTCTGAGGAATTCTATCGAGGATACTTTGAGCAGCAACAGAGCTGACAAGGTCCACAGCCACCTGCTGGCAGCTTCCAGTGATTTCTGTAGGAGGATGATCTGAACCTGCACAGTAGCTAGAGAGCTGAAAAGTTATACAGTCACCAAGAGCGATTATACTGGAGGAGTTTTAAGCCCTCGGAGGCTCGTGGGATTGCCAGTCTGAAGGCGGCCTTCCACAAGAACTGGACGAAAGGTACTACAACTCCTTTTTCAGGAGGAGAGGCTCTTGCTCCAAGCCTGCCATACAGCAGGGTATCTTTACAATACTGAACGCTGCTGCCTGGGCCAAAGATTCTTGTCCTGGTATAACTGTTCTTCCCTTAAGTCATGCTCTGCACCGTGTCTGCACTAGACATTCCTCCGACTATAAGCAAGACATGCTTATCTATGTATAGCTGTTTATCCCTTAATTCATGCTCTGTATCCAGTCTGCTCTGGGCATTCCTCCGACTATGAACTAAGATGTAATTATATATATGGAAATAACTGAGTAGTAAGATATTCTTTAGGCACTAATTATTCCAACTATAAACTAATACATGATTATATATAAAGGATTATATAAAGAAAATAACTGAGTAATAACACTATAAACTAAGATATTCTTCAGGCACTAATCGTGCTGGGGATCTGCTTAGCTCTCCTTCCTCGGTGTTCAGATGGGGGGGTTACCCACAGTGGCAGTGTGTCCATGGGTTCTGAGCTCCCACTGAAGTGGAGCTCCCTGGGACTCAGGCAGTGTCCAAGAACTCTGATCTTCCCTCAGCCCCCTGGAACACAAGGAGTGTCCATGCAGACTCTGAGTTTCCATGAAGTGGAGCTGTCTGGGCCACTGGCAGTGTCTGTGTGATCTTTGAGCTCCTCACAGAGCTGAGAGCTCCCTGGGACATGGGCAGTGTCTCCACAGACTCCCCACTCCTCTCTGAGGTGGAAGCTCTCTTCGACATGACCATTGTCTCTGTGGAATCTGAGCTTCCCACTGGGGGGAGCCCCTTGGGACACAGGGCAGCGTCTCCACAGACTCTGAGCTCCCACTGAAGTGGAGCCCTCTGGAATAACAGCAAGATCTCCAAGGACTCTTACCACCTCCAAAAGTGGGAACTTTTGGGACATAGGCAGTGTCTCCATGGACCCTGAGCTCCCTGCTGAGGTGGGAGTTCATGCGGCACCAGCTGTGTCTCCACAGACGCTGAGCTCCCTAGGATGTGGGCTCTCCCTGGGAAGAGAGCCATGTCTCCACAGAACCTTGCTCCCT
The DNA here is from genome assembly GCA_963574635.1 of Cheracebus regulus. Lineage (NCBI taxonomy): Eukaryota > Metazoa > Chordata > Mammalia > Primates > Pitheciidae > Cheracebus > Cheracebus regulus. Next base: position 39,733 of record CAUYQU010004574.1, read on the forward strand.
ACTGAGGTGGGAGCTTCCTGGGACAGGGGCAGGATTTCCAGTGACTCTGAGCTCCCACTGAAGTGGAGGTCTTCAGGATCTGCAGTTTCTCCACAGACTCTTACCGCTTCACTGAAGTGGGAAGTTGTGGGACCCTAGTAGTGTCTCCACATAATTTGAGCTCCCTACTGAGGTGGGATCCCCCTGGGTCTAGGGCAATGTCACCACGAGGTCTGAGCTCCCCACCAAGATGAGATCTGGCACAAAGACAGTGTCTTCACGACAGAGTCATAGCTCCCACTGAAGTGGAGCTCCGTCACCGACTGAACAGCCGAACAGGGAGCTCACTGGCACAGAAAATGTTCACACTGTCTGACCTTCCTCCGTCTTTGTTGGTTCAGTGCTGGAAGGATGCACAAGTCTGTTTGTTCTCCTGCCTCTGTGTGTACGGGGGACATCCTAGGAGCTTGTTTGTCTAAAGGGTGTCTGTGTCCTCTAGTTGCTGAGAGGCAGTGAGGACAAGAAGCTGCATGAACTGCACTTGGAGAGAAATCCTGCTGTATATAATTTCACACGCCAGGGAGCAGGACTCAACATGACTGTGCACAGTGTGAGTGTGAGGGGCACCAAGGGCTCAAACTGGGCTCAGTGTCAGGGCCTGAGTGTGGTGGCAGAGAATGGGCCACACTCAGCACAGGCCAGGGTAATGTGAACTGCTTGGGTGAGTGGGGAGGGTGCTCAGGGTGGAGGGAAAATGGCTGACGGAGGGGACAGAGTGTGGGGGTGAGCAGGTGCTGAGGCTGGAGGAATCAGGGTTCAGGGAGGGGACAGGGGACAGGGGTGAGCAGGTGCCTGGGATGGAGGAATCAAGGTGCAAGGGGGACAGGTGTCCTGGGCTCAGTGTGGCTTTGGAGTGATGGATCCTTTCTCCCATAGGCCTTGGACAGTGATGAGCGGAGCCACCAGGCAGTGATCGAGGCCATGAGGGTCATTGGCTTCAGTCCTGAAGAGGTGGAGTCTGTGTATCGCATCCTGGCTGCCATATTGCACCTGGTGAGTCTGGCTCAGAGGCCTGGGAGGGCTACCTTCCCCACAGGGGTTTCCAGGAGGCACCCAGGGAGGAGGAGGAGACTGGCTGGAGATTCCCCAGCAATGTGGCTAGGCTGTCTCTCCTGAAGAAACTGAGCTGCTTGAGTGATGAGTTCAGTTGGTATGTAGTACAGAGCCCATTCTTAGGACCAGGCAGCCGGGCACAGTAAAAGCTGAGCATCGTGCAGACTGCCTTTTAGTGTAGTCATGTGCAGCTTTGGGTGCATTACTCAATGCCTCTTAGCCTCAGTTCTCTCTGAGTGGCATAAGGAGTAAGTACTGCAGGGCTCCTCTGGCTGCCGGGAGGATGCGATGGGGTCATTCACATATCATTTGGACTCGAGGCCTTGGCAAAGACTCTGGCGTGCCCCTTCCCCCAATCTCTGGCTGTGTCTGTGCCCATGGCGACCAGCTGACCACGCTGGTCTGAGAAGGAGCTGGACTCCACTGCATCCATGTCCCCTGCTCTCCTTCCTCCTTCCTGTCCAAAGTTGTCCATGCTCCTTTGGGACATGGAGCCTGGACTATTCATGGTTTTCTGATCACCAGGGAAACATCGAGTTTGTAGAGACAGAGGAGGATTGGCCACAGAAGGAGGGCCTGGCAGTGGCCAAGGAGGCACTGGTGGACCATGTGGCTGAGCTGACAGCCACACCCCGGGACCTCGTGCTCCGCTCCCTGCTGGCTCGCACAGTTGCCTCGGGAGGCAGGGAACTCATAGAGAAGGGCCACACTGCGGCTGAGGCCAGCTACGCCCGGGATGCCTGTGCCAAGGTACTTTGGGGGCAGGCACAGGGAGGGAAGTCCAGGAGGCCTTCATGGGGGAGGCCAGTCCAGAGGCAGCAGGAAGCAGGGTGTTCCTATCCCCCAGGCAGTGTACCAGCGGCTGTTTGAGTGGGTGGTGAACAGGATCAACAGTGTCATGGAACCCCGGGGCCGGGACCCTCGGCGTGATGGCAAGGACACAGTCATTGGCGTGCTGGACATCTATGGCTTTGAGGTGTTTCCCGTCAACAGGTGGGTGGCCAGCCAAGCACATCTCCATCTCTGATGCCCAGTGGCTTTGCCCACTTAGTCTGGAAAGCTCGGCTGGGGCTGGGCAGCAAGAATGTCTGGGTTTCTCCCAGCTGGTCCCTGGGACCAAGGCTCATGGTTCCCAAGCTTGCCTCAGCTACACCCTCTGGCCATTGGTGCCCTGATGCAAGGCAGAATTACAAGGGATGAGTAATTCCTGGTTGTGACTCTCAAGTCCACTCCAGAATGCACATGCAGGAGGTGTGGGTGGGGTAAAGAGGGAGTCCAGAATAAGGAAGCCACATGGGGTGCTGGCATCAGAATCCTCCATGAACATTAGCAGAGATGTTCAGGGCAGTTGCCAGCCATTACCATGCACTCCACAAGCAGCAACCTCCCCTCTGAAAAGCCCACCCCACCCCCAGCTTCGAGCAGTTCTGCATCAACTATTGCAATGAGAAGCTGCAGCAGCTATTCATCCGGCTCATCCTGAAGCAGGAGCAGGAGGAGTACGAGCGCGAGGGCATCACCTGGCAGAGCGTGAGCACTGTGGCCTGGAGGGCGGGCAGGCGGCGGGGTGTGGAGGGGCCTCAGCTCATGGGGAGGGGCCCGGGCTGACCTGACAGGTGGCTGAGTGTACGGCAGAGGAGGGAGGTGGCCTGAAGGGTCTTAGGAGCCTCTCTGCTGGCTGCATCCGTCCCAGGTTGAGTATTTCAATAATGCCATCATCGTGGACCTGGTGGAACGGCCTCACCGTGGCATCCTGGCTGTGTTAGATGAGGCCTGCAGCTCTGCTGGCACCATCACTGACCGAATCTTCCTGCAGACCCTGGACACACACCACCGCCATCACCTACACTACACCAGCCGCCAGGTGCCCCCAGCTGTCCCAGCGCTGCCACAGTGGGCTGGTGGGACCTGCCCCACAGGCACCACACTGCCCATGCCTCGTGGGGCCTGGGCGGAGACCCAGCCTTGGTGCCATTGTCGTCACTGTGGCGACCTTCTCTGCCCCGGCGGTAGGGAGGCAGGGCTATCCCCCCCAACACACCTTTTGTGCCTTGACCTCAGTCTGTCCCCATAGCTCTGCCCCACAGACAAGACCATGGAATTTGGCCGAGACTTCCGGATCAAGCACTATGCAGGGGATGTCACGTAAGGGCCCCCTCCCACCACATCTCTGGCCTTCCCACAGGCACCATGGCATGTGTCATGGGACAGGAGTGCTTCAGGGAGTGGCTGGGAGACAGGTGTTATGGCCCCTTCTGCCACCTCATCCCTTTAAGGCACTGAAAACATGCCCGACAGCAGATTCACAAGTGAAGAGCAGGAAACAGGGTTTGAGGATAGTGGTTAATCATGGCTGCATTCTTCTGGGAGCCTTTAAAAAATACCCATGTCTCATGTCTGGGCCCAACCCTATACCAGCATTTGTGGGGTGGGTGGCTGCAGGCTGGTGACATGGGGGTGGGGAGGGAGTGGAGGGTGCAGAGGGGGCCAAGATTCTGCATTTCTAACAAGCTCACAGGTGAGGCCTCACTACCATACTTGGACCACATTCCCAGTACCAAAGCCCGGGTGTCCTTCAGAGGTTGTCATGATGACTATTAATTTATGTGTTGCTTGCCACATCCCAAAATGATTAAGGTGACTCACAGAGAGATACAAGTATTTCATGAGAACTTCTCAAGGAGAGGAAATAGAGTAGATGATGACGACAAAGAAGCCCAATGTCATCTATATGCATCTGTTCACAAAATCTACGCCCTGCCTGCATGAGGTGGTTCATGCCTGTAACCCCAGTACTTTGGGAGGCTGAGGTGGGTGGATCACCTGAGGCCAGGCATTCAAGACCAGCCTTGGCCAACATGGTGAAATCCCATCTATACTAAAAATACAAAAATTATCTGGGCATGCTGGCTGTGCCTGTAATCCGTTACTCGGGAGGCTGAGGCACAATAATTGCTTGAACCCAGGAGGTGGAAGTTGTGGTGAGCTGAGATCGCACCACTGCACTTCAGCTCGGGCAACAGAGTGGGACTATTTCTCAAAAAAAAAAAAAAAAAAATCCATTCCTTGAGCCTTCACAGGTGACAGGTGGAGCCAAGATTTGGCACTAATCTTTCTTTCTTTTTTTTTTTTTTTGAGATGAAATCTCCCTCCCAGACTGAAGGGCTTCTGCAACTTCTGCCTTGGCCCACTGCAACCTCCACTCCCGTGTTTAAGCAGTTCTCCTGCCTCAGCCTTTTGAGTAGCTGGGATTACAGGCACGTGCCACCACGCCTGGCTTTTTTTTTTTTGTATTTTAGTAGAGACGGGGTTGGCCAGGATGTTGACCAGGATGGTCTTGATCGCCTGACCTCGTGATCTGCCCGCCTTGGCTTCCCAAAGTGCTGGGATTACAGGCATGAGCCACTGTGCCGATTCTGGCACTGACCTTTCTAGCAGTCCAAGAACTAGACAGTGATTTTGAGGCTCTCAGTGACCACAGATCAAAATAGACCCAGGACTGAGGAGTTCCTAGTCATAGTTGTGGACAGTAGGCGCTGATGTTTATCAAAACTCAATAGGCACTGTTCTGAGCAATTGATGTACACTGAGGTACAAAGAGGTTGAATGGCTTAGGCAAGGTCACACAGCATGCATGTGGTAGATGCAGGACTCAGTGCTAGGACATTTGGCTTCAGAGCTGGGGGCTTAACCACTTGATACATCTTCCAGGAGAGAAATGTCTCCTGAGGGAGGGAATCTTAGATGATGAAAGAGAAAGCAGGTGTGAGGGGGAAGGAAGAGAGGAGCCAAGGCAGAGGGAGGAAGAGAGACTGATGGGAAGAGAGTGGGGCTGCTGGGCTCATCAGCACTCTGGCCTGGCAGTCCCCGCCCCTGCTCCCTGACCGGCCCTGGCTTCTGGCAGGTACTCCGTGGAGGGCTTCATCGACAAAAACAGAGATTTCCTCTTCCAGGACTTCAAGCGGCTGCTGTACAACAGGTGAGCATGGCCTGCTGGGCACCAAAGGGAGGGCCAGGGCCCTGGCGTCCCAGAGACTCTGCAGTCTGACCCCCACCCTCACCTGATGAGTGGGGTGGGGGTCAGGCATTGACTATCGGCAGCACGGGGGCGGGCGGGGCTGCTCTCCCTGAGATTGGGTGGGAATTCGGCCTGTGTCTGCAGCACAGACCCCACTCTGCGGGCCATGTGGCCAGATGGGCAGCAGGACATCACAGAGGTGACCAAGCGCCCTCTGACGGCCGGCACACTCTTCAAGAACTCTATGGTGGCCCTGGTGGAGAACCTGGCCTCCAAGGTATGTCCCAAACCTCCTCCACCCTGGCTCTTCTGGATCCTTCTCTCTGTCACCTAGGTGCCAAATAGGGTCCCAACCACCTCTATACACCATCGTGGTGGGGGGAAGGGTTCTTGTCCTGTCTATATGAGCCACATCTGCTGTAGCAGGGGACCCCGCCCACTGCCCAGGTGAGACGTGTGGCCTCAGGGGCTGGCCTGAGGCTTGATCAATTATGGGGAACCCAGCCTTCTCCTTGCCCCATTGTCTCTTGAACAGGGAGGGGCTTGGGGAGACCCTGCTGGGAGGCTGGCTTGGCCCAGCCCAGCTCTTGGCAAAAACCCAGGATTCTTCTGGCAGGTGGGGCCAGAGGGACAGGAAACCGGCACAAGCTTTCTTGGGAAGCTTTGGATCCAAAGTCAGAGGGGTAACAGGTGAAGGGTAGGGGAGAGGACATGTTAGGGTGAACTTAACAACAGAACATCAAGAAATGTCAGCCCTTCTTGGAAGGAGAGAAGGAAGGCAGATGGGGCGAGGCCTGCTCCTGTCCCTCTTACTCCTGGGCTGGAACCTGGCTCTAAACCTGGCCTTGCTGGCCTCTGCCCAACACTTAGGGCTTCCAGGGCCCTTGTTCTGTTGAGTTCCCTTGTTCCCGACTCTCCTCCTGGCCTGAGACCTTGAGACAATGGGAAGCCCCTGGTGTGGGGCAGGGTGCACAGTGCTGCTGGTGCAGACTGTTTCCAAGTCCCCTCTGTCCCTGCAGGAGCCCTTCTACGTTCGCTGTATCAAGCCAAATGAGGACAAGGTGGCTGGGAAGCTGGACGAGAACCACTGTCGCCACCAGGTCGCATACCTGGGGTTGCTGGAGAATGTGAGGGTTCGTAGGGCTGGCTTTGCTTCCCGCCAGCCCTACTCTCGATTCCTGCTCAGGTACTGGCACCTGACACCCATCACTCTGTGGGCCGTAGTCCCTGTGTGGAGTCCAAGGGGTAGGAGCTGAGGGTCCCCAAACAGCACGTCACAAACATCAATACAAAGAAGAACCAGCATGCTGCTGGCCTTAAGACACCAAATGTCTGGGAGGACTTGTGTGTGAGCACACCCATGTGGGGACACACAGGTGGGAACACCAGTGTGAGGACTGTTTGAGACAACGTGAGGACGTGTGTATGGGAAGACAAGTGTGCATAGGTGTCAAAGGTGCTCCAGGAACTCACTGAGAGGGTTTCTGCCCCAGGGACACTCTGTACCAGTGCTGTTCCCCCCAGGTGTGGGGTGGGCAGGATGGGCTCTGTGATCTCTCCCTGAAGCCTGGGCCACATTGCCCTATCCTGTGGTGACAGGTACAAGATGACCTGTGAGTACACATGGCCCAACCACCTGCTGGGCTCTGACAAGGCAGCCGTGGGCGCTCTTCTGGAGCAGCATGGGCTGCAGGGGGATGTGGCTTTTGGCCACAGCAAGTTATTCATCCGCTCGCCCCGAACACTGGTCACACTGGAGCAGAGCCGAGCCCGCCTCATCCCTATCATTGTGCTGCTGTTGCAGAAGGTGAGGTGGGTGGGGCAGGCAGACATCCGCTATGGGGATGGGAAAAGCATGTGTCCCAGGGGCCACAAACACTCTTATAAGTTTCACAGGCATCTCTGCTTGATGGAGACGGGCCATGGAGTGCTCAATAAATGCTTAGGGCCAGGGCTGGGGCTAAGGGTCAGGGCCTGGCTAAATTTGACTGTGTATCCCATCCCGCCTGGCCCACCCAGGCATGGCGGGGCACCTTGGCGAGGTGGCGCTGCCGGAGGCTGAGAGCTGTCTACACCATCATGCGCTGGTTCCGGAGACACAAGGTGCGGGCTCATCTGGCTGAGCTGCAGCGGCGATTCCAGGCTGCAAGGCAGCCGCCGCTCTACGGGCGTGACCTGGTGTGGCCACTGCCCCCCGCTGTGCTGCAGCCATTCCAGGACACCTGCCACGTGCTCTTCTGCAGGTACTGCCCTCAGCCCACCACACTTTCCATTCAGCCAGCATCCACTGAATACCTGAACCCATCATCCCAGGCCTGCAGTGCCTGGATGGGAGTACACACCAGCCCCCTTGATAGGTGGGAAGGTGGGTGATGTGCCACATTAGCTGACTGTCCACATCCCACAGATGGTGCAGACCCCTGACCATCTTGGGTACTACGGTGGGCACTCAAGGTCCAGGGCTGCAGCCTGCAGGGGGAGGCCCATCAGAGCTAGGAAGTCAGGGGATTCTGCATCTGAGCAGGGCCTTGAGGGCTGAGTAGGAGTTCTCCAGAAGGAGGGGCACAGAGCATGCTCAGATGGGAGGGTTCTGGGCAGCTGCTATTCTTTGGGCCACCTTCCAGGAGGAACAAGTGTTAGGCACAAGGGGATGAGACCAGAGAGGCCAGCAGAGGGGACATGAAATGCAGCCAGTGCCAGGCTGAGGGCTCAGCTTCCTCCGTGGAGAGGGGGCTCAGGGAGCACATTAACACATGGCCAGCATTGGTCTGACTGCATGTCCTCTCCTAGATGGCGGGCCCGGCAGCTGGTGAAGAACATCCCCCCTTCAGACATGGCTCAGATCAAGGCCAAGGTGGCCGCCATGGCAGCCCTGCAAGGGCTTCGTCAGGACTGGGGCTGCCGGCGGGCCTGGGCCCGAGACTACCTGTCCTCCGTAAGTGCTAGGCAAGTTCAGGGCTGCCAGGGGGAAGTGGGCTGCCAAAGAGGGCTCTTGGCTAACGCTGTGTACAGGGCCCCCCAGATGTCCTCTACCAGGCCTGGGGTTGTCTGTCCTGGTGGCCCTGCACCCCAGCCCCCACCAGAGCTCTGCAAGGTCTCAACCTGGGCTTCAGGAACAGTGGCCTTCGGGGGTAGGTGTGGACGACAGGAGGGCCAGACTCAGATGCAGCCTAGAAATCAACACAAGAGGGCTCTGTGCCCTCGGGAAATCCAAGGCTGCTCAGCTCACGAACATGTCTGTGACTCAGTTTCCCGAGATGAAGGATAGTTGTGCTGTTTCACACAGCGCTACCATCAACTGAGTCTGGTCCTATGACTCAATCCCAAGCAGTCCCCTCTCCTCCATCTGTCCTCAGGCTACTGACAATCCCACAGCATCAGGCCTGTTTGCTCAGCGACTAAAGACACTTCGGGACAAAGATGGCTTCGGGGCTGTGCTCTTTTCTAGCCACGTCCGCAAGGTTAGAAGCTGGTGCAGAGTTTTGGGGGGGCACTTGGGAGAGGCTGGAGGCAACCCCAGCACAGGCCCAGCTGCTCCTGACACTCCCAAAAACTATCATCACTGGGGAGGGGAGCCAGTAGGGACTGCTGGGGCCTGGGGCCCCGGTGAGTGACAGGGCAGCACCAGCCTGGGCCCAGACACCTCTCCCACAGGTGAACCGCTTCCACAAGATCCGGAACCGGGCCCTCCTGCTCACGGACCGGCACCTCTATAAGCTGGACCCTGACCGGCAGTACCGGGTGATGCGGGCCGTGCCCCTTGAGGTGGTGAGCAACGTGGGTTGTGGGCAGTGCACAGCATCTGCAAGGGGCACTGCTGGGCTGCCCGGAGCCCTGTCTCAGTCTTCTGCCCCACTGTCTAGCTGTGATGGCCCAGACCATCCTAAAACTCAGCCGTTGGTGGCACCCAAGTTGAAAGCCCTGCAGTGGCTTCCCACGCCCACAGGGTGAAGGGTCTGGTCCTGTGATCCCCACAAGCACAGCCACCTCCCCTGACACTCTCACACTCTAGCTAAGACAAATGGTCTCCTCTCCCGACTTGTGCCTGACTAGGGGTTCTCCCACCTGGGCAAGCTGGGACCTGAGTCCCTGCCATGGTGTTCAGGGCCTCCTTTGGGGTATTGCCCCCCCACTCTGGAACCTTCTGCCGGGCTCTGTGGCCTACTTGCTCCCTTCATTAGCAGCTGCTGTTCCCATAAATTGTCTTGCACACAGGACGGGGCAGAGATCAAGGCCAGCCTACCTCTGAGTCTCCCAGAGTTTCAGGGGTCCCATGACTGTCCCAATAGAAGGGGCGGGGAGTGCCTCGCTGTCCCATGCCGCAGCCGGCGAGGTTGTTTAAATGTGGTGAAAGTGACCTAGAACTAAAAACGGCTCCTCCACGCGGTAGTAGCACATGCAAGAGCTCAGCGGCCACAGGCGAGCAGTGGCGGCCCTATTGGACAGCAAGGATCTAAAACCCTTAGTCCTGGAGAAAATCCTATTGTGCAGCGTCCCCGCCCAACGTTCCCCCTCGTCCGCAGGGCCGGGAGAGGGAGGACGGGGCGGTGGGGACTGGTGGTCTCGGCGAGGGCGGCGCTCCCAGGTGCCGGTGCGGGTTCGGGAGAGGCTTCCTGGGGCGGGGGGCGGTGGTGAGTCCGTCCAGGCTGGGGTGCGGGTGGGGCGGCTGCACTCTGACCCCGCGCTCCACTCAGGTGACGGGGCTGAGCGTGACCAGCGGAGGGGACCAGCTGGTGGTGCTGCACGCCCGCGGCCAGGACGACCTCGTGGTGTGCCTGCACCGCTCCCGGCCGCCGCTGGACAACCGCGTCGGGGAGCTGGTGGGCGTGCTGGCCGCGCACTGCCAGGGGTGAGTGCGGGCCGGGCGGTGGCGGGCGCGATGCCCCGGCCGCCGGGCCGCCCTGACCCCTGCTCCTGCCGCAGGGAGGGCCGTGCCTTGGAGGTCCGCGTCTCGGACTGCATCCCGCTGAGCCAGCGCGGGGCACGGCGCCTCGTGTCCGTGGAACCCAGGCCGGAGCAGCCAGAGCCCGATTTCCGCTGCGCCCGCGGCACCTTCACCCTGCTCTGGCCCAGCCGCTAAGCGCCCGCACCCTCCGCACCCCGAGGCCACCGACTGTACGCCCCCCACCCTCCGCGCCCTGCAAATAAACCCTCTGAGTCCGCCAGCCCGCCTGCTCGCCGCTCCCGCCCCAACCGCAAGGGCCTCTGGCTGCCGCCTCGGCCGGGTCAGCCCGCGCCAGGCTCACCCGCTGGGGCCCCGACTGCAGGAGGCCCGGCGACCCGGCTGGGGACAGGAGCCGCTCTCCAGAGGAAGCAGTGCCCTTTGTGCCCCAGCCTTCTGGGTCCACGTTGTCGTCCCTTGACCCTCTACACAGGGCTCCGGGCCTTGTTCCTACTGCGCCACTAGGGAAGTCTTGGGGTTCATCTTCAGGCAGGGCTGGGGAGCACGCCTGAGGACAGAACAGCCCCGAGAGCTGTCACGGGATGTACTGCTAAGCCGTCGAGGCCCAGGGCTGACGCTGTCCTAGCCGCGAGCTGTCTCTGCTGGATGTGGGTGTCTGAGGCCCTGGGACCGACCTCTGGAGCCTAGTAACTGAGAAACAGACCCTGCAGCCAAACTCTCAGCCTCCGGGAAAGACCCACAGGGAGGCCTTGAGAGACACCTGCAGCCCCCAGGCTGAACACCCCTTCCCCAGGCCTACCCCAGCCTAGACCTCCAGCAGTTATGCCAGCCCCTCAGCAGCCCTCAGCCCTCAGCCCTCAGCCCCTCAGCCCCTTAGCCCCTTAGCCCCCTCAGCCCTCAGCCCTCAGCCCTCAGCCCCTCAGCCCCTCAGCCCCTCAGCCCCCTCAGCCCCTCAGCCCCCTCAGCCCTCAGCCCTCAGCCCTCAGCCCCTCAGCCCCTCAGCCCCCTCAGCCCCTCAGCCACCTCAGCCCCCTCAGCCCCTCAGCCCCTCAGCCCCTCAGCCCTCAGCCCCCTCAGCCCCTCAGCCCCCTCAGCCCCCTCAGCCCCCTCAGCCCTCAGCCCCTCAGCCCCCTCAGCCCC
>CAUYQU010004575.1:0-11690 GCA_963574635.1 Cheracebus regulus
CCACAGAGCCGGACCTTCCCGGGTTCGTTGTGCTTGCTGTGAAACTCTCAGTCCTCAGCGCTTCCAATTGCTGTTTTCCTTGTGGGGATGGGACCAGCCGAGCCCGTCCGTCCCATATACTCCGCACCAGGAAGCGCGGCTCTGGGGCACCGGCAAAACAGCCGCGCCTGCCAAAAGAGTTGTGCTGGCGACCCGTGTGGCTCCTCTGCCGGGAATCTCCCGGTCTGTGGGCAACAAAAATTCGTCAGAAAGTGCGGCGTCCACTTGTTCTCTGAGCTTTCACTGGGAGCTACATTCCTGAGCTGTTGCTAATCGGCCATCTTGGATCTCTCTCCCACGTAATTCTCTTGCCTCAACCTCCTGAGTAGCTGGGATCACAGGCATGTGCCACCACACCCAGCTAATTTTTTTGTATTTTTAGTAGAGAGGTGGTTTCACCCTGTTGGCCAGGCTGGTCTTGAACTCCTGACCTCAGGGGATCCACCTGCCTCGGCCTCCCAAAGTGCTAGGATTACAGGTATGAGCCACCATGCCCAGCCCTTAACACCTTTTCTGATGGGAACCTGCCAATCAGACATGCTTTTAGATTTTTGGATTTTTATTTGTTTCTTTTGGGGCTATACAGGGTATTAACATGTTTAAATACATTTTCAAGGGATTTTTTTTTGCTGGACATAGTGTTCTAGGTTGATCTTCTGTTTCTCTTTTGTCACTTTAAAGATGTTATTCCATGGTTTCTGACTTGCATTATTGCTGATGAGATGGCATCACCCTTTTTTTGTCACTGCTCCTCTACATTAAAGGATCTTTCCTTCCTCTGTCTTCTAGAAACAATGTTTTTCTTAGCTTTGAACTGGGACAATTTAACTATGATGTACCTCAGTGGAGCACAGAGTTTTGCTCTTTAGAATTCTATATCTGATTTGTTGAGATTCTTGACTCTGTGAGTTTCTCATTTTCTGGATATTTGGAAAGTTGTCAGCTATGATGGCTTCAAGTATAACTTCTGTCAAAATATCTCTTTCCTCTCCTTCTGTGACGTGCTTAATATGTATATGGAATGTTTGGATGTTTTCATAGATGTCATTGAGGCTCTGCTGAATAGTTGGTTCAGTCTTTGTGTGTGTGTGTGTGTGTGTGTGTGTCTGTCTGTCTTTCCTGTGGTTTGTCTAGGTTTTATTGAATTATTTTCTAGTTTACTTTTCCTACTGTAATGTCTAAAGTGATGATAAGGCCATCCAGTGAATTCTTTATTATAGATATGCCTTTTCTCAGTTCTTTAATTTCTATTTGGCTCTTTGATTATTTTTTCTTCTCTTGATATTCTGCAACTGTTTCTCTTATGTTCAGGTTTTCCTTAAATCTCTGAACACAGTTCTCTTAGGTACATTTTAAATATTCTTATCAATGCCATCATTTCTACCATTGCTGTGTCTGTGTGTGTTGAGTGATTTTTCTCCCAGTTATGGATCACACTAAATACTTCTTGTGTGTCTAGTAAATTTTTCATTGAGGTCACACATTGTAGAAGAAGCCACATAACTGAGCAACTTGATTTTGTTCCTTCACTCTAAGAATGGTTGGGTTTTCTTCTGGAAGGCAGTTCATTTACTTGGAGATCATTTGGATCCTTTTAGAATTGCCTAGAAAAAGGTTTGCTTGAGTGTTTTTAGAGTTGTCTTTATTCTAAGAATACAATGATCCTACTCCCAAAATACGGCTTTCTTTGGTGTCTACTGAAAGCCCAAGATGTTCAGTGAGGTGTCTCTCCTCAGAGTGGTCAGAACTCAAACATCCCCCAGCGCTGTGTGAGCTCTGGTATCTCAACTGAGCTCACTGTTTCCTTGCAGTTGTTCTTTCCCCAGTAGCTTTTCTTTATCCTCCTTTCTTTGCAGAACCTCTCCCTGTGCATACGCAGCTTTGTATTTAGCCAAAGCCTTGAGGAGACTTCTGTGCGTATTCCTGGAGCTCCTTTTCTCCACAAATCCCTTCTCATTCTTAGCCAGCCTAGAACACCTCAGCCGCCTGAAGCATCCCAAACTCCAGTCTCTCTCCTCAGTCCAGTGAGACTGCTGTGGTGGGGTTGGGCTCCATCTCCTTGCCCTTCAGTCTAACAAGGGTCTCCAGGAAGGAAGCTAGGCTAATAATGGGGTTGACCTCCTTTGATTCCCTTTCTCAACTCTCTCAGGCCTATCATATCTGTTGTCCAACCTATAAAAACACTTTTCCCATGTATTTGATCTGGGAAAAGTGTTTTTATGCATTGGACAACATCTGTCCTTCATGGCAGAAAGGTTGGCATGGTCAGACCTGGGTTTCTGTCCATCTTCCTGCAAGTGTAACTCTTCAGAATCTCTCTACTTCTGGACTCTCAGCTGCTTACCTATTTTTGTTCCTCATGTGCTGGCAACACATAGCTCTTCAGACACCTTGTGCTCAGGACCCAGTGTCTTTTTAAAGGTTAGAGGAAAAAGTGATTGGAAGATCTAGATGTTGACATAGGTATTCTTTACTTGGGACCCAAGATGAGAATAGCAAACACAACCTTCACTTCAGGGCTTGGAGATTAGAATGACAGAACTCCTGGGTTCAATGATCACATTGGTCTTTAGTGGGAATTGTGGAATGGTACTGTTTCTAAGCATTTGGTCATGTGTTTTTCTGAGCTTTCTGTTCATGGGACCTCACCAGCCTCCTGCTTCTGTAAACTGTTAGGAAAGAGAGCCAGCCTGAGATTTCTCTTCTCTCAGACCCTGTCCCCAAAGCAAGAAGCCTGAGACATTCTGCCAAACATTCCAGGTCAGAGAGAAATTTGGCCCTAAAATATTAGCTGGAAGCATGGCTCTTCCAAGAGAAATTTAAGTGGGCTGCTGTTTCTCTTAGGGTAAAACTCAAAGATGCATCCATTTGGGTAGTATTCTGTGGTCCTCTGATGCTGGCATGGTGTCAGTGAGGACCAAGACTGACATGTCCTTCCTGTGACACTGGTGGAGAATGAGCCTTGATAACTCTGTCCATCACCATGGTAGCCGTCCTGGACCCCGGGTTTTGCTCCATCGGTGCTGAAATTCAAAGAGAAGAAATCAAGCTGAGTATTTCTAGAACAAAGAAGCATGGAAAGAAATCTGTGACAGAAATAGGAGTCGCCTCTGAGAATGCCAACTATGCTCTTTTCTATATTAGCAGGCAGATGGACATGCCAATAAAAAACCCAATAGATTCCTAGTGTTCTAGAACGTTAAGGAGTTCTTAGATTTTCTTTAAAACCTGGGCACCACAGATCGAATCAAGAGTGCCTATCAGTTGCAATGGTTCTCATGCACATGCTCTTTTGCATAGACCTTTTCTGGGTGTTCATGAGAACAAGGCAGGAGACCAGCGTGCCATGCATCAGGCTGTGCAAGCCTGCAGGTGGTGACTAGCTGTCTTGAGGGGCAGACAGATAACCCTTGCAAATTTTTCTATATCACTGCTCCTACAAGACCAAATTCCTTCAGCTTCTGGGGGATGGGTCAGAAAATGGTCCTCCCTCTAGGACTGCAGGCAACCACCCTTTGCTTTTCAAGAATGGGTAGAGGCCCAAATCTTATTCTCTTGGTGGAGAGATAGGGAATTTTCTAGTGCTTCAGCATTTTGCATTGCAATAAAGCAGAAATCTACTATGCTTCCTCTTTAAACCCACCTCAGATACAAGTTCCATGAGAAGGAGAGGCAAGAACACTGAGAAATCACTCCCTTCAATGCCTAGTTGTACACAGCTTGCCTAAGACTGAAGTTGTTCCAGGAGATAGTGCATTTGCCTTCATCCCCCGAAAGCTGAGCCTTCAGTAACAAGAAACAGCAGAGTATCTGTTCGCTCCACAGCTTGGGGGTGGCAGGAGCAGGAACCTTGTCAGTGGCAATGGGAGTTGACCTTTCGATTGTCTTTTGGACTCCACTCCAGAGAAATTTAGAGCTACTGCCAATTGGCACAATCAGCCCAGGGTGCGGTGGGTGCGTTGTGAGCCCAAGCCAGAGGGCCCTACCTGGTGAGGAGTGGGGCGTCAAGGTGCTTACAGGGAAGACACACTGGCCTCTTTTCCATAGGGAGGCTGGGGCATGCTGGGGCATGAGTAAAGCACTCAGGATCTTTTTTCTTTCCCCACTCCAAAGGTAGCAAGGGCAGTACCACTGCAATGGCAGTGGCAGATGGTTTCAGTCACATCTGGGAGTGCCACCCCACAGAAACAGAGAGCCGCTGCCAGTGGAAAAGTTCAGCTGAGGGTGAGGTGTCTGCACTGTGCGCCCAAGCCAGGAGCCCTGCCTGGTGAAGAGTAGCAGGTGGGAACTCACAGGCAGGAGAGACTGGAATTCTTTCCATGTGACCCCTGCTGTGTGCTGGCGGTGTCAGGGAAGTGCCCAGGTCCCTTTGTCCCTTCTCCAGCTCCAGGGAAGTAAGGGTGGTACTGCTGCAGCTGCAATGGCACAGGGGCTGTGGGCTGTCTCTGGGATTTCCTCCCCAGAGCAGCACAGAGCCAGCACTGACTGACGTGTTCAGAGACCAGTGTCTAAAACAGTGTGGCCACTTTTTCATAAGGCAGCTACACTGTGCTGGAGGTCCGTGAGAATCCTGAAGCTCTCCGCTCCCTCCTGAGCCCACACATTAATCTCAAGAATTAGAGATAAACAGTGGTAAGGAAGAAAGTACAATGGGTACAGCTAATGAAATCCAGGAACATAAGTCAATGCATAGAAATAATTCCAACCTAAAGAAATACTTTTTAAAGTCATATTTATAGAGGTTTGCAGTGACACTTAAAACAATATTGCAAGTCATTATCAAGAATACAAGAACTAGGGTGTTTGAATATTTGGAGAGCTAAATTATTATTATTAACGGTCTTAATACCTAGCCACCAACACAGCATAAGGTACAGTTTTTAAACTGTCATACATCCCTTTAAATCTTCATGCACTTAAATCTTCATGCACTTCATGAACTTTTGCATATCTGAAAAGACATGTAATTTCAATTGAAATCCAGGCCACCTCTTATTTTAAACAACGAGACTGTTGATCCACATTTTAAAAGAAACTGTAGAAAAGGAACTGTAACTTTTGCACGTTAAAAAAAATATTTCAGAGTCTAAGGAAAATATAGACCATGTCCTCAAAAACATGGAAAATGTAAGAGTAAACCTAAGAATTTTTTACAAAAATTTAGCCGGGTATGGTGGTGCACAACTGTAGTCCCAACTGCTTGGGAGGCTGAGGCACTAGAATTGCCTGAACCCAGGAGGTGGGGGCTGCAGTGAGCTGAGATCGCACCACTGAAGTCCAGTCTGGATGACAGAGCGAGACTCTTTCTCAAAAAAGTAAAAAATAAAATAAGGATATTTGTTTCTATTCAACTTACTGAGGATTACAAAGCCACATTATTTCTATTTTGAAGGCTTCAGTCCAGAAGTTAAAGACCTGGACTGTGGTCACTGCAGAATAAATAAGAAGCCAAGATCATAAGGATTGCTTAGACTTCCCATCCCTTCCTTAAATAAAAATAATATTTCAAAAATCCTATTTTCAGGGTCTAGGAGTAGATGTGATTTTGTAAATCCAATCCCTTCATTTTTTTTTGAAAAACTACAAAAAATGAAACCCAAGAGGTGAAATAATATACTCAAATTGATATGGCTAATTAGTAATAAAGTCCTGTCCCAACCCACTATTCAATGTTACTATGCCATAGTGCCTTCCTTCTCTGGTCTCATAAATTAAAGACATAAAGGAGGAGGAGGGGGAGTGAGAGGAGCAGGAGGAGAGGAGAAGGAGGAGGAAGAAGAAAATGTCCACACCTTTCTTTTGAAATGAACTGACATGTCTCATCCTAACGATTGTGGAGTTCTCAGCCATTATCACACATTGTTGCTCTTTACTGTGATATTGAAATGACCTGCAGAAGAAATCAGGAAATCCAATAAGTATTTCTCTCTATTTAAAGAAAACAAATGTTTCTCACTAGTGAGACACGCTAAAGATCATTGCATCTCTTAATGGACCAGGGAGCTCAGCATTGCTGCCTGTCAGCTGTTTGGGCGTGGCGTCGATGAAATACTGAACCAAAGACACCTGCCTGGCAGTAACTCCTGCTCTCTCATGCCCCTACCCTCCCTCCCTCATCATTTTCTCTTTCTTTCTGTTTCAACTGCTCTACTTCTTCTTCACTGGTTTTCTTAATTTTTGTTTTTGGGTTGGAAAGAAGCAATTCTGGTTGCTTTGAACCTATTCCCCAAGATGGTCCATCTCCATGACCTCCCTCAAGCTTCCCAATAGGCAGCGCTGTTCTCATCCCTGCTGTAGGAGGAGGGGCCTGAGACCTTGCAGAGGTTGCATGGCTAACCAGGGGTGCAACTAATAGACTCAACGATTTCAGGTCTTAGATGACAAATTTAAGCTAGGTGGTAGTGTTAATATTTGCACATCTTATACCAAACCAGGTCAAAACTAAGACACCTGGTTAGACCCAAACAAGCAGGTGAGGAGAACTGGGGAGGGGTGAGAGAGGAAACTAGACTGGGCCAGTGAAACTATTTTATTATCTTCAAAATTTATTCATTTCTAGTGGACTCACATGTTTTCTGTAATTACAAATTATGTTATAAAATATCAGTCCTTCCAGCTGGGCTTGGTGGCTCACGCCCGTAATCCCAGGACTTTGGGAGGCTGAGGTGGATGAATCACTTGAGGCCAGGGGTTTCGATATCAGGCTGGCCAACATGTCAAAATCTGGTCTGTACTAAAAGTACAAATTTAGCCAGGGATGGTGGCTTATGCCTGTAATTCCAGCTACTCGGGAGGCTGAGGCATGAGAATTGCTTGAACCTGGGAGGCGGAGGTTGCAGTGAGCCGAGATTGTGCCACTGGACTCCAGCCTGAGCAACAGAGCAAGACTCTGTCTCAAAAAAGAAAAAATAAATAAATACAAAATAAAGTAAAATAAAATATCAGTCCTTCCCATTCCAGTAGGTATAGCTTAAATAAATAAATATATTTTAGATAAAACAATATCAGTCTTTCCCCAAATGAATTTATGGTGCATTGTTATATTTTCATTCTCATGAAGTAAAGCAAGAGTGGTAGAATTAAGTGGAAAGGGTCTATCTGTAGTGTAGTCACATCAGTGATTGTGTCGAGGTGATTACGAGGCTCCTCCCAGGTTTAAAACAGTATCCAAGCCCCAATTGTAAATTAATCGAGGAGATACCCCAACTCTGATCAGCAGCAATATCTGAGCTCCAGTCCCCACGCTACCAAAATGTCCTTTCACAAAGATGAAGACTGAAAATGCTCACTGAATTTAGCAAAGAAGGAGTTACTACAGGGGTGGGAAGAGAAGCCACACCATATGTCTCAGGCTGTGGTGCTGTGACAAAATGTCACAGGTTGGGTAATCTACGAAGGACAAAAATGTGTGTCTCGCAGTTCTGGCAGCTGTGAGGTCCCAGTCAAGGTGCCGGCATCTGGCAGCTCCTTATTGCTGTGTCCTCATGTGGCAGAGGCCATGATGAAATCCCCATGATGGGATATATGCCTCAATAAAAAGAAGAGAGCCATCTCTACACACACACACACACACACACACACACACGCACACACACACCCCATCCCTTTCCTTCCTCACAGAAGCAGAGGAGAAGCCATATGAGGGTGCAGTGAGGAGTCAGGCCGTCTAAAAGCTAAGGAGAGAGATTTCACCAAACAGTGCACTGCCAACTCTTGGATCTTGATCTTCCAGCCTCCAGACCTGAAAGAAATAAATGTGTATGTCTAAATCCCTCAGTGTGTGGTATTTGGTGATGGCAGCCTGAGTGGGCTAACACACCTGTTTAGACCCAGATAAGCGGGTGAGGAGCACTGGGGGAGTGGGGAGGGAGGAAAGTAGACTGGGCCAGATGACTGGAGGAGGGGAGACTGCCTTGCTCAATGTTGTGGATTTTAACCCAAAGGCCACGAGGAACCACTGAAGGCAGGGTGTGCCACAAACCTGGGGAGCCCCAAGCCCCTTGGAAAAGAAAAGTATGTTATTTGTGGAGAAAAAGAGGCTCCCCCCAACCTTTTCAAAGGTCATTTGAACTTCACAAAAGCATTGGTTTTCTTGTTCTTAGTGTTAGATGCAGTAAAGGAAGGTGGTTCTCTGAATTTGTAAAAGCCCTTTTCTGAATCCAACAGTAACTAAGTCCCTTAAGAGTGTCCAGAGAAGAAGGAATCCACTGAGCTGACATTCTAGTTCAGTAAGTTGTAGGGACATGTTTTGAAAGAATCTGTAGGCAAGGGAGCATCAACCCACAACTAATCTCAAACCAGCAGGGTTCTCCCGCCCAGTCCCTTCCAGAACCCTTCCCTGTCTCCGACCAGTGATTAACTATTCCAAACATTGTTTAGTTTCATTTGACCTACTTAGAAAACCAAGTTCCAATATATAAATAACTGTGGGAGCTAAGGTTGCTGCATTTGGTCCCTCTGGGCAGTCTTTCCACCTACCAGGCCACAGTCAGCAGTAATCACCATTGAACATGCTTGAGGCAATTCTTCCAATATTACTTTGCATCAAAGACTGCATCAGAACTGCTCTAAGTGGAAGGACTGATGTTGGCAACCAGGGTTCCACCAGGGGCTGCAGACAGTCCTTGACTTTCAGGTGGGAAGGTGCCACTGAGTTCAGACACTCCGGCAATCCCTAGCAATCAACTTCTGATAAGCAAAAAGTGGAAAGGTAAAATTAGACAAAGACATTATTACCTTAGAGGACAATTAAGCATTGGTGGCTAATCTCAACATATCCTTTTTATAATTTTTATTTTACTACTAGCAATGATTTATTGCAGTTTCATTGATCTGTGCCAGGCACAAACAGCACTAGGAATCATAGCATGCTATGATCACTATATTTTCTCTGTTATGATCATTACCATTTACAGATCAGAACGTTGACACTCGCTTGCCCATAGTTATATCAGTGGAAATAAGGAGAGCCAGGTTCTAATGCAAATATCTGGATCTCAAGTGATTGCTTTTAACCACTGCACTGCAATTTAATACTGGGAGGAAGGAATAATAATAATAATGGCTATGCTTGATTGATTAATGGCTATACAGTAGGCACTGTACTAAGCTCCTTTTAGAAGTTTTATTTATAATTGACACACAATAATTGTACCTATTTACAGGGTACAGTGTGATGTTTCAGTGTGTGGATACATTGTATAAGGATCGAATCAGGGTGATTAGCATACTCCTCACTTTAAACATTTATCCTTTCTTTGTAGTAAGAAGCTTCAAAATCCTGTCTTCTAGTTATCTTGAAATGTACAACACATAATTATGAGCTATATCACCCTAGTGTGTAATAGAACACCAGAACTTATTCTTTCAATCTAATCGGATCTTTGTACCCAACGAACCTCTCTCCATTCTCCTCCCCACTACCCTCCCCACCCTCTGGTAACCACTATTCTACTCTCTAATTCTATAAGATCAAGATACAAGAAATTTATTGACAAATAATAATTGCACATGTTCCTGGAGTACATAGAGATATTTCAATACACATAATGTATAGAGTTCAAAGAGGAGTAGTTAGCATATCCATTAATCATCTCAAAGTTTATCACTCATTTGTGTTGGAAACATTCAATATACTCTTTCTAGTTACTTAAAAGTTGACAGTATATTCTTGTTAGCCATATTCATCCGATAGTGGCATACAACACTAGAACATATTCCTGCTATCGAGTTGTAATTTTGTAGCCTTTAACAAATCTCTCTCTCTTCCCCTTTTCCTGCCTTTCCAGGC
Source organism: Cheracebus regulus (assembly GCA_963574635.1). Classification (NCBI taxonomy): domain Eukaryota; kingdom Metazoa; phylum Chordata; class Mammalia; order Primates; family Pitheciidae; genus Cheracebus; species Cheracebus regulus. The sequence continues at coordinate 9,830 of CAUYQU010004575.1, forward strand.
CTATACTGTCCCGTTTTACTTTTTACGTCTTTGAGATAAACTTTTTTAGCTGCCATGCATTGTTACCGGTGGCAAATCACATGAGTTTGCAGCAACCTCAATTCTTGCTTCCTCAAAAGAAAGAATTTGACTGAAGGGCATGAGGCAGAAGGCAAGATTGAGGCAACTTTTAAGAGCAGGAGTGAAAGTTTCTTGAAAAGCTTTAGAGCAGGAGCCAAAGGAAAGAAAGCACATTTGGAATAAAGCCAAGAGGGTGGCTTGAAAGACAGGTGTGCGCCTTGACCTTTGGACTTGGGGGTTTTGTACATTAGCATGCTTCCGGGGTCTTGTGTCCCTTATCCCCACTCGCCCAGCTCCTGAGATCTTACCAGCCTGATGACCAGCTTCAGGTGTTTTCTATCTAGTGGGAGGCTGCTTTACACTGATGCCAGCTGTGACCAATTATTACTTTAGAGAGACAGTTTTAACCACCTGACCATCACCTCCCGGTTGGCAACACTCCTGGTGTATGTTTGGGGGTGGAGGTGAGGGGAAGCCCTCTTCTGCTTGCTCACACCTTACTGGCCACCTACAGTAACATTATGAGAGAGAACATTCACTGTTTACCTTTCTGTTCCTGGCTTACTTAACATACTGTCCTCTAGTTTCATCCATGTTGCTGTAAACAACAGCATTCCATTATTTTTTATGGCTGAATAGTATTCCATGGAATCTATAAACTACATTTTCTTTATCCATTCATGTGTCATCAGACAACTAGGTTGATTCCTACATCTTGGCTATTGTGGATAGAGCTGCGATAAACCTGGGGCTGTAGATGACTCTTCAATATAATCATTTCCATTCCATTGGATAAATGCCCAGTAGTGAGATTGCTGGACCATAGGATACTTCTATCTGTAATTTTTAGAGGAACCTCCATACTGTTCTTCAGTTACTGTAGTAGTTTAAATTCCCACCAATTGTTTATAAAAGTTCCCTTTTGTTTTTCTGCAACCTCACCAGCACGTTATTTTTGTCTTTTTGCCCATCCTAACTGGGGAGAGACAATAGCTCATTGTGGCTTAGATTTGTATTTCCCTGAGGATTAGTGATGTTGAACACATTTTCATACATGTGTTGGACATCTGTAATGTCTTCTTTTGATCATTCAGATTATTTGCTCATGTTTTAATTGGATTTTTTTTTTTTTTTTTGCTGTTGAGATGTTGGAGTTCCTTGTGTATTCTAAATACTAGTTCCTTCTCCAATGAGTGATTTACACATAAACTAGGCACCATGCAAGGTCCATTACACAGGTTGTTTCATTTACTCCTCACTACAACCCTGTGAGGGAGGTGCTATTACTACCACTCCCATCTCAGTAATAGAGAGTTCAGCAGAGGTTCATAGCTTCCCCAAAGTCACCAAGCTAGTGTGGCAGATGGAGCCGGGTTGGATGCCAGAGCCAGGCTCTCCAGTCCCACGCCTCACTGCTGCAGGATCCCGCTCGTCTGCAGTCGCTGCCACAGGCATCAATGGTAGTACCCAGAAGAAGCATTTATCGAGCACCTATTGTATTCACAGAACTCTGATCAGTCTGAAGCAAACAAAGCCGAGGAATGGTAGAAATTGCGGAGTTCAAATCAGAGTCTCGGGCCTGAAGTGCACTTCCTGGGCCAGAATAAACAGCGAAACATTCCTATTTTGATCTTTTTCTTTATTTATAATTCATACCCATAAATACCTTTAAGGGGATTCGTTTTAGATGCAAAGTGGACAACAAATCAGTTCTTCCAACATTTTCTTCTCCTGAAAAGGCTCTTTGAAAGCCCTGTTTTGCAGAGACTTGCTCCTTTTGCGTGAGGGGTAAATCGTAGGA
>CAUYQU010004576.1:0-29517 GCA_963574635.1 Cheracebus regulus
AACAGCCGCACTGGCGACCCGTGGGGCTGCTCCGCCTGGGAATCTCCTGGTCTGGGGGTAATAAAAATCCGTCTGGAAATGCGGCGTCCACTCACCCTCTGCACTTTCACTGGGAGCTGTAATCCTGAGCTGCTCCTAATCTGCCATCTTGGATCTCTCAAAAAGCCAATTTCATATATTTTAATGCTTTGTTATAAGGTCTTAAAGTCAATAAATGTCAGGTCTTAATACATATTTATCTTTCAATCAATTAAACAGTTATTGTCTTTGTAATATAACTTTTTAACTAATATATATTTTATTGCAGTTTAGATTCTGGGGTACATGTGCAAAACATGCAGGATTGTTGCATAGGTACATACATGGCAATGTGGTTTGTTGCCTCCATCCCCCTGTCACCTGTATCGGCATTTCTCCCCCTGTTATCCCTCCCCAACCCCCTACCCCCTGCTGTCTCTCCCCTATCCCCACCCAACAGACTCCAGTGTGTAGTGCTCCCCTCCCTGTGTCCATGTGTTCTCATTGTTCAACACCCACCTATGAGTGAGAACATGCAGTGTTTGTTTTTCTGTTCTTGTGTCAGTTTACTGAGGATAATGGTTTCCAGATTCATTCATGTCCCTACAAAGGGCACGAACTCATTGCTTTTTTATGGCTACATAGTACTCCATGGTGTATATGTGCCACATTTTCCTTGTCCAATCTATCATCGATAGGCATTTGGATTAGTTCCAGGTCTTTGCTATTGTAAACAGTGCCACAATGAACATGCATGTGCGTGTCCTTATAACAGAATTATTTATAATCCTTTGGGTATATAGCAAGTAGTGGGATTGCTGGGTCAAATGGAATTTCTATTTCTAGTTCCTTGAGGAATCACCACACTGTCTTCCACAATGGTTGAGCTAATTTACACTCCCACCAACAGTGGAAGAGTGTTCCTATTTCTCCACATCCTCTCCAGTATCTGTTGCCTCCAGACTTTTTAATGATTACATTCTAACTGGCATGAGATGGTATCTCAATGTGGTTTTGATTTGCGTTTCTCTAATGACCAGTGATGAGCCTTTTTTCATATGTTTGTTGGCCTCATAAATGTCTTCTTTTGAGAAGTATCTGTTCATGTCCTTTGCCCAATTTTGAATGAGTTTGTTTGTTTTTATTCTTGTAAATCTGTTTTAGTTCTTTGTAGATTCTGGATATTAGCCCTTTGTCAGATGGGAAGATTGCAGACATTCTTTCCCATTCTATTGGTTACCGATTCACTCTAATGATTGTTTCTTTTACTGTGCAGAAGCTCTGGAGTTTAATTAGGTCCCATTTATATATTTTGGCTTTTGTTGCCAATGCTTTTTGTATTTTAGTCATGAAGTCCTTGCCTATGCCTATGTCCTGAATGGTTTTGCCTAGGTTTTCTTCTAGAGTTTTTATGGTGTTAAGCCTTATGTTTAAGTCTTTAATCCATCTGGAGTTAATTTTAGTATAATGTGTCAGGAAGGTGTCCAGTTTCTGCTTTCTGCACATGGCTAGCCAGTTTTCCCAACACCATTTATTAAACAGGGAATCCTTTCCCCATTGCTTGTTTTTGTCAGGTTTGTCAAAGATCATTTGGTTGTAGATGTGTGGCGTTGCCTCCAAGGCCTCTGTTCTGTTCCATTGGTCTATATTTCTGTTTTGGTACCAGTACCATGCTGTTTTGATTACTGTAGCCTTGTAGTATAGTTTGGAGTCAGGTAGCAAGATGCCTCCAGCTTTGTTCTTTTTGCTTAGAATTGTCTTGGCTATGCAGGCTCTCTTTTGGTTCCATATGAAGTTAAGGTGGTTTTTTCCAATTCTGTGAAGAGGGTCAAAGATAGCTCGATGGGGATAGCATTGAATCTGTAAAATCCTTTGGCAGTATGGCCATTTTGACAATATGGATTCTTCCTAACCATGAACATGGAATGTTTCTCCATCTATTTGTGTCCTCTCTTATTTCCTTGAGCAGTGGTTTGTAGTTCTCCTTGAAGGGGTCCTTTACATCCCTTGTTAGTTGTATTCCTAGGTATTTTATTCTCTTTGTAGCAATTGTGAATGGCAGTTTGTTCTTGATTTGGCTCTCTTTAAGTCTGTTTTTGATGTATGGGAATGCTTGTGATTTCTGCACATTGATTTTGTACCTTGAGACTTTGCTGAAGTTGCTTATAAGTTTAAGGAGATTTTGGGCTGAGATGATGGGGTCTTCTAAATATACAATCATGTCATCTGCAAATAGAGACAATTTGACTTCCTCCTTTCCAAACTGAATACCCTTTATTGCTTTTTATTGCCTAATTGCTCTGGCTAGAACTTTCAATACTATATTGAATAGGAGTGGTGAGAAAGGGCATCCTTGTCTAGTGCCAGATTTCAAATGGAATGCTTCCAGTTTTTGCCAATTCAGTATGATGTTGGCTGTGGGTTTGTCATAAATAGCTTTTATCATTTTGAGGTACATTCTGTCAATACCTAGTTTGAGAATTTTTAGCATAAAGCGCTGTTGAATTTTGTCAAAGGCCTTCTCTGCATCTATGGAGATAATCATGTGATTTTTGTCTTTGGTTCTGTTTATGTGGTGGATTACATTTATAGACTTGTGTATGTTGAACCAGCCTTGCATTCCCAGGATGAAGCCTTCTTGATCATGCTGGATAAGCTTTTTGATGTGCTGTTGCAATCTGTTTGCCAGTTTTTTATTGAAGATTTTTGCATCTATGTTCATCATGGATATTGGCCTGAAGTTTTCTTTTTTGTTGAGTCTCTGCCGGGTTTTGATATCAGGATGATGTTGATCTCATAAAATGATTTGGGAAGGATTCCCTCTTTTTGGATTGCTTGGAATAGTTTCAGAAGGAGTGGTAGCAACTCCTCTTTATATGTCTGATAGAATTAGGCTGTGAACCCAACTGGACCTGGGCTTTTTTGGTTGGTAGTCTATTAATTGCTGCCTCACTTTCAGCCCTTATTATTGGTCTATTCAGTGTTTCAGCTTCTTGCTGGTTTAGGCTTGGGAGGGTGCAAGTGTCCAGGAATTTATCCATTTCTTCCAGGTTTACTGGTTTATGTGCATAGAGTTGTTTGTAATAATCTCTGATGGTAGTTTGAATTTCTGTGGAATTGGTGGTGATATCCCCTTTATGATTTTTTATTGCATCTATTTGATTCTTCTCTCTTTTCTTTTTTATTAATCTGGCTAGTGGTCTGTCTACTTTGTTGATCTTTTCAAAAAACCAGCTGGTGGATGTATTGATTTTTTGAAGGGTTTTTCAGTTCTGCTCTGAAGGAGATAACTAAGTAACAATCTTAGTTATTACTCATCCTCTGCTAGGTTTTGAGTTTTTTTGATCTTGCTCCTCTAGCTCTTTCAATTTTGATAATAGGGTTTTGATTTTAGATCTTTCCTTGCATCTCATGTGGCCATTTATTGCTATAAATTTTCCTCTAGACACTGCTTTAAATGTGTCCCAGAGATTCTGGTATGTTGTGTCTTCATTCTCGTTGGTTTTGAAGAACATCTTTTTGTCTGCCTTCATTTCATTGTTTATCCAGTCAACATTCAAGAGCCAGTTGTTCAGTTTCCAAGAAGTTGTGCAGTTCCGAGTTAGTTTCTTAATCCTGAGTTCTAATTTGATTGCACTGTGGTCTGAGAGACTGTTATGATTTCCATTTTTGCATTTGCCGAGAAGTGATTTACTTCTCATTATGTGGTCAATTTTAGAGTAGATGTGATGTGGTGCTGAGAAGAATGTATATTCTGTGGATTTGGGGTGGAGAGCTCTGTAGATGTCTATTAGGTTTGCTTGGTCCATATCTGGGTTCAAGTCCTGGATATCCTTGTTAATTTTCTCTCTCATTGATTTGTCTAACATTGACATTGGAGTGTTAAAGTCTCCCCATATTATTGTGTGGGAGTCTAAGTCTCTTTGTAGGTCATTAAGAACTTACTTCATGTATCTGAGTGCTCCTGTGTTGGGTGTGTATATATTTAGGATCATTAGCTCTTCTTGTTGCATTGATCCTTTTACCATTACATAATGTCCTTCTTTGTCTCTTTTGATCTTCATTGGTTTAAAGTCTATTTTATCAGAGACTAGGATTGCAACTTCTGCTTTTTTTTGCTCTCCATTTGCTTGGTAAATCTTTCTCAATCCCTTTATTTTGAGCCTATGTATGTCCTTGCATGTGACATGGGTTATCTGGATACAGCACACCTATGGTTTCTTACCTTTTATCCAATTTGCCAGCCTGGATCTTTTGATTGGGGCATTTAACCAATTTACATTTAAGGTTAATTTTGTTAAGTGTGGATTTGATCCTGCCATTTTGATGCTAGCTGGTTGTTTTGCCCATTAGTTGATGCAGTTTTATCATTGTGTCAATGCTTTTTACCATTTGGTAGATTTTTAGAGTGGCTGGTACTTGTTGTTCCTTTCTATGTTTAGTACTTCTTTCAGGAGCTCTTGTAAGGCAGGCCTGGTGGTGATGAATTCCTTGTTCGTAAAGGATTTTATTTCTCCTTTGCTTGTGAAGCTTAGTTTGGCTGGATATGAAATTCTAGGTTGAAAGTTCTTTTCTTTTAGGATGTTGAATATTGGCTCCCACTCTCTTCTCTCTTTCTGCCGAGAGATCCATTGTGAGTCTGGATGGGCTTCCCTTTGTGGGTGACCCGACCTTTTTCTCTGGCTGCTCTTAGTATTTTTTCCTTCATTTTAACCCTGGTGTGTCTGACAATTATGTGCTTTGGGGTTGCTCTTCTTGAGGAATATCTTTGTGATGTTCTCTGTATTTCCTAGACTTGAATGTTGGCCTGCCTTGCTAGGTTGGGGAAGTTCTCCTGGATGGTATCCTGAAGAGTGTTTTCCAGCTTGGATTCATTCTCCCCATCACATTCAGGTACACCTATCAAACGTAGATTAGGTCTTTTCACATAATCCCATATTTATTGGAGGCTTTTAAAATTTCTTTTTACTCTTTTTTCTCTATTTTGCCTTCTGTTTTTATTTCACTGAGTTGATCTTCAATCTCTGATATCCTTCCTTCTGCTTGGTCGATTCAGCTTTTGTAACTTGTGTATGCTTTGCGAAGTTCTCGTATGTTGTTTTTCAGCTCCATTAAGTCATTTATATTCTTCTCTAAGCTGTTTATTCTAGTTAGCATTTCAACAATCCTTTTTTCAAGGTTCTTAGTTTCTTTGCATTGGGTTAGAACATACTTTTTTAGCTCAGAGAAGTTTGTTATCACCCACCTTCTGAAGCCTGTTTCTGCTAACTCATCAAACTCATTCTCCATCCAGCTTTGTTTCTTTGTTGGTGATGATTTGTGATCCCTTGGAGAAGGAGAGACATTCTGGTTTGGGGTGTTTTCATCCTTTTTGTGCTGGTTTCTTCCCATCTTTGTAGATTTATCTACCTGTGGTCTTTGTAGATGGTGACTTTTGGATGGGTCTCTGAGTGGACATCTTTTTTGTTGATGATGAAATTATTTCTTTCTGTTTTTTAGTTTTCCTTCTAATAGGCCCCTCTGCTGTAGGACTGCTGGAGGTCCGCTCCATACCCTGCTTGCCTGGGGATCACCTGCGGAGGCTGAAGAACAATAAGAGTTGCTGCCAATTTCTTCTTCTGTTATCTTCATCCCCGAAGGATACCTGTCTGATGTCAGTCTGAGCTCTCTTTATGAGGTGACTCAAATGTCAGCCTCACCTCTCTATGAGGTGACTCTTTGGATATTGGTCAGGGAGCTGCTTGAGGAGACAATCTGTCCCTTATGGGAGCTCAAGTGCTGAGCTGTGAGCCCCGTTGTTCTGTTCAGAGCTGCTGGGCAGGTAAGTTTACATCTGCTGCAGCAGAACATATAAATTGCCTTTTTTCCCAGGTGCTCTGTCCTGGGAAGGTGGGGCTGTATTTATACGTTCCTGATGTGCTGCTGCCTTTTTTCAGAGCTGCCCTTCCCAGCAAGGAGGTAGCCTAGTCACAGTCTGCCAGCAGAGGTGTTGCTGAGGTGCCGTGGGCTCTGCCCAGCTGCTGTGTAAACTTCCTTGCAGTTTTGTTTATAGAAGTACAGTTAGAACTGCCTTGGTAATGGTGGACTGCCTCAGTAGTGGCGGACTGCCTCAGTAGTGGCGGACTGCCTCGGTAATGGTGGACGCCCTTCCCCCGACAGAGCTGGACTGTCCTGGTTCCAGCTGTGCTTACTGCAATACTCTCAACCCAGAGCATTTCAGATAGCTGGACTTTGTTGGGGTGGGACCTGCTGAGCCAAATCACCTGGCTCCCTGTTTCAGCCCCCTTTTTTTCAGTTGAATGGACAGCTCCGTCTCCCAGGTGTTCCATGCGCCAGTTGAAACGGCTGCCCAGATTTGTGTGTTTGTATGGAGACCCTCTGTGCTGGCTGAAACAGCCTTGCCAGAAACTCATAACGCTTTTCATCCCAGGAATCTCCTGGTTTGTGGGCAGTAATAACTCATTTGGAAATTCGGTGTTCACTCATCCTCTGAGTTGTTCTTGCTGGGAACTGCACTCCAGAGCTGTTCTTATTTGGCCATCTTGGATCCACTCTCTGCCAGGCCTGTAATATAACTTTTAACCTATAATTCTGTGTTGACTGATATTAATATTGCCTTTCCTAATTTTATTTGCGCTTGGATATAGTTTCTTTTGCTAATCATTTGAATTTATTGATTCTATATAATTTATTTTTAATGTGTTTATTATAAGCACTCTGAAGTTGAAGTTTATTTTTAAGCCCAATTAAGAAGAGTTTGCATCCTAATAACTTAATATAAATAATTTACATTTATTTTCATAACTTATTTTTAATTTATACCAAATTAAATGTCCTTTATTATGTATCTTGCTTTAAATGTTACCAGTGGATGCTTTTACTTTTTGTAAACCCCCCTAAATGTTTCTTTTTATGAAATGCAAAAGAACTTTTTATACTTATAAGTTAAAGAATTTATCTTTCTCTTACTTTTTCTTGGTTATGTCTAATTCCTATTTGAAATAAGATTTTAGGTAGATTTTACTCATTATTTTAAATTACATATTTTTGCTTTTAAAAATCATTTTAGTACTCCATCTATTGTTGTGCTAGTATTAAAATTGATATTTTAGTTCTTACGTTCTCTATCAGTTCTTTTATACCAGTTTCATTCTTTTAAAATGTTTTTTCTGAATCATTACCTATTGACAAATACCTTCCTTTTGTCTAAACACATAAAAATAGCTTACCTTGATCCACGATTATTTTTATCTAGACCCTAAACATTATTCCATCTGGTTTTGGGTTGTGGAGAAGTCTGAGTGCAGCCTGGAAAACAGATTTTTACCTGATCCAGTCCTAGCTCTTGGCCTGTATTTGAATTAACAATGCACTCTCAGTATTTCCTTGCTTGTTTGAGGCTTAGTCTTGGCTCTGAGACCTCTAGCAACCCCTTCTAAGTGTTAAAGCTTGTACACTTTTCCTTTAACTTAAGAGTCTCTCTAAGCTGTCTAATGCTGCTACCCTCTATTCAGTATGCTTGCCCTGTACTTATTTGAGTCATGGAAAGATTGCTTTATGCTCCATTTAGCTCCTCAAAGGCCAGAAAGGAGAGCTTACCACCACAGCATGCACACAGGTCGATATTCCAAATTCAGCCTTAATTGTTCTTTTCGAATCACCAGGGAAACCTCCCTCCTTCCATCAGGTATTTGTTTTTACTGATTAATTACTGCCATCTATTTAAAACTAATTTCCTTAGAAACTCCTCTAGCTGACTCGTTAATTATGTTTCCCCCAAACTCGGCCATCATCAAAGAACTTACTTAGTATTAAAGAGATTATATTTATTTCTCCATGAATAATTTAATACTTTAAAACTGATCGTTACAAACTTTAGAGCAGGGATGAGAGTTTGGGGTATGAAAAGCAAATCACAGGGTGGTGTGGGAGGCAGAAAAGAAAATTTAAAAGGGAACAAGGGAAAAATATATATGCTTATATTTTTATAATAACATGATAAAATTTACCTGTAAAATTCTTTAAGGGAGGGTAGGTAAATTAGAAGGAATTTTAGATGAATTTATTCAAACTATAGGATTGAAATGATTAAATCAGAAAATGAAATTGGAAAAAAAAATGTCAAAAGAAGACTAATGACTTCCACTCTGTGGATTCCCTTAACTCCTGCCAAGAAAGAAAGGGTTAAGAGTGGTTCTTTTTCCTCTAGGACACTGCAGGCAGTTTGTATGAGTGTTGACTGACAGAATTGATAAGCCTGAAGATAAATGAGTTTAATTAGGGGTTTGTAATTTACTGATAATTAAACTAAGGATATTTTGGGGATTTCTGGATCTTTGTGTATGTGAGTAAACCTGCACTTTGTGGATTAATGTGATGCAGCTACACTTAAAGGCAGAAGTTAGCTAATGAGGATAAAGACTTAGAGGCTCCAAAACTAAGTAAGGTTTTCTTGTTCGCTTATACCCCATGCTAGTTGAACAAAATCAGATCTCATCCCTGTGTGGAAATGGGCATTTAGGACCTCCCAAATATTGATGTGGTATGTGTGGTAGCTCCTTTTGGCATTCTTTGCTAATTATTAGCAAAGTTTGGTATTGGGTCAAACTTTCATTTTGTTTGAGTTGATTGACAGTTTGTTGTTTTATGCTCTGCACCCTCTTGTCCTCACTCGTGTCCTTTTGTGGGTTATTTTCTTGGGTACAGAGACCTACAGCAGATATAGATGGACTCAGCCTAATTCTTCTGACCTCCTAATTTCATTCTACCTTTTAGATTCTTGAAGAAGTATAAACATTTTTCCAAAATAAAAATTGATAAGAATTATAATTTTATTAGCAGAAGTTTATTGCAGAGTTCTATGTGTTATGGTTTTAAAGATATGTTCACAAATTCTTTTATCCTCCTTCCTTCAAAAAAATGGAGTTAATGCCCCTTTCCTTGAATGTGGGCCAGACTTAGTGATTCACTTTCAACAGAGAATGTAACAAAGTGATGCTATATTTCCTCCAAAGCTAGGTCACAGAGAGGTTGCAGCTCCTACCTTGTCACTCTTATTCTTATATTGCCCACACTGGGGTAGACAAGTTACTATGTTGTATAAATACTCAAGGAGCCCAGTGGAGGGACAGATTTTCATAGGGTGAAAAACTGAGGCCTCTTGCTGAAAACCAGCACAGCATACCATAAGAGTGAACCACCAGGGAAGCAGATCCACCAGCCTCAGTCAAGTTTTTGACGACTACAGCCTTGGCCATCATCAGACAACACTCTTATGATAGGCATCAGGCCAGAACTGCCCAGTCAAGCTGCTCCTGAATTCCTGACCCTCGGAAATTGTGAAAGATAGTAAGTCATCATTGCTGTTTTAGGCCACTGAGTTTTGGGGTGATGAGTTAAACTGCAATAGATCACCAATGCTGATTTTTATCAAGGATCTTGCCAGAAGAAAAAGCTGAAAAAATGTAGGAATGGCATTGGGCTCTGTGGGTAGGTGGACACTGAAAATACTTTTTAAAGAATATTAAGAAAGCCCGAAGGACTCTGAAGAGACTGTTCGAGAAATTTGAATGCTCTCAGGGAGGCTTTTGGGAAGGACTTATAGGAAAGAAAGAAACATTATTTTTGGAAACTAGAAGAAAGGGGATCCTTGCCAACTAGTGGCAGGAAGTTTAGCAACACAGTCACCAGTGGTAATACAGAAAAGATACCTTAATCAATGGGGATATCTAGTTAAGCAGATTTCTGGGCAGAGTGTTGAAGGCACCTCCTGTTATTGTCTTATTCCTTCTAGCAAAATACAAGAAAAAAAAACAAGCCAAAGAAAAATTATAATATATAAAGCAGTGAGGACCTGGTGGGTTTTAAAGTTTGTTGCCTCTTTGGATGGCAAACAATGCTAAAATTAAAAAAAAAAAAATTGACTTTTGGACAAAGGTCAAATCCAGAGTATTCTCAGGAAGGCGTACTATAAAGATGAACCTCAGGGTGTGACTATAAAATGCTCTGCGAAGAAGTTAGAGAATGAGCTGGTGAGATAAAAGGCCCTGTAAGGAATTTAAGGGTGGGCAACTTCCTGATGAACCTGAGCCAGGACCACTTAGCTAAGCCACTCCTGAATATTTAACCTACAGAGAAACCACAAGAGATAATAAATATGTGCTGCTGCTTTAAGCCATTACGTTTTGGTTTAATTTGCTGTGTAGAAATAGATAATGAATAAGTTGCCACTGACTTTTAATTATTGTAAAATCAATGAGGAGATGTCTGGCCTCATGGAAGATTTACCTGACATAAATTGGCCCTCTTCCTGATTCTAACATACAGAAATGATGGAAAACTCCCAAAAGCTTGAATAAAATAGTCATGTAACTGAGAAAATGGAATCCCTAGATAATAAAAACCTAGAGAGAAATCATAGTCATTTGGGAAGGGTAAAATGAATGCAGTAACCTGGCTCATTGAGGGTTATGAGATATAGGATTGTGTAAAGGATGAGGTTGAAGCTTTCCTGCAGGGTCAGCAGCTGGAAACAAGTCCAGTTGTATAAGGCCAAGAGCCTGCAAGGATGCACTCTCTTCAGTTATAAAGTTTGACTTTCTAGCCTGGAGAAGTAAAAAAGAAACGTGCTAAACATTCAAGATTTTTCATCCACTGATTATTCTTTGTCCCTTCATTGTGAGAGAGTTCTTTGAAAACAAAGCAAAGCAAGTGCATGGAAGGAATATTGTCATAAGTTTCTCTAGGTGACAATCATATGACAAAGCTCATTCTTAGGCAGTCTGTCTTCTATCTCTCTATGAGAATATGTATTGCTATTTATTTAAATTGAAAATGACACTCATTCTATCATGGAAAGTAAGTTTGATTTGGTCCATTCTTTTAACAATGAGGCAAAGCCAACACTAGGGAGAGGCAGATGAGGTGCCCAGGAAACAAAATTTAAGGAAACATCACCTTGGATGTGATGCCTCTATAAATTCTGTACCCTAAACACCTCACTTGTTTCAGCCTACTTCAAATTCAGCCTTTGCAACAAGATGACACAGTAGGAATTTTCCATACACTGAATGAGTTAAATAAGTATGTCCGTGGTATTAAAGAAAATATATTTAAAACAAATGATAAAATAAAAGCATTTTTTCAGATTCTTGGGCAAGGTGGCCAAATAGAAACAGCTCTGATCTGCAGCTCCCAGCAAGACCAATGGAGAAGGTGGATGATTTCTGCATTTCCAACTGAGGTACCAGATTTATCTCATTGTGACTGGTTAGACAGTGGGTGCAGCCCATGGAGGGTAAGCAGAAGGGTAGGGTGTCAGTCAGGAAAGTTCCTCCCTTAACCAAGGGAAGCCATGAGGTGCCATGCCTTGAGGGATGGTGATATCCAGACCAGATACTACGCTTTTCCCATGGTCTTCACAACCCACAGACCAGGAGATTCCCTTGGGTGCCTACCACAAGGACCCTGGGTTTCAAGCACAGTATTGAGTGGCCACTTGGGCAGACACTGAGCTAGGTGCAGGAGTTTTATTTTGTACCCAAGTGGTGCCTGGAACAACAGTGAAACAGAATCGTTCACTCCTCTGAAAAGGGGGCTGAAGCCAGGGAGCCAAGTGGTCTTGCTCAGTGGATCCCAACCCCATGGAGCTGAGCAAGCTAAGATCTACTGGCTTGAAATTCTTGCTGCCAGCACAGCAGTCTGAAGTTGACCTGGGATGCTCAAGCTTGGTGGTGGGAGGGGCTTTCACCATTACTGAGGCTTGAGTAGGTGGTTTTCTCCTCACAGTGTAAAAGCCATGGGAAATTCAGACTGGGCAGAGCCCACTGCAAGGCCAAAAAGCAAAGCTTCTGCAGCCAGATTGTCTCTCTAGATTCCACCTCTCTGGGCAAGCCATTTCTGAAAGAAAGGCAGCAGCCCTAGTTAGGGGCTTATAGATAAAACTCCCATCTCCCTGAGACAGAGCACCTTGGGAAAGGGGGCCACTGTGGGCACCACTGCAGCAGACTTAAATGTTCCTGCCTGCCAGCTTTAAAGAGAGCAGTGGATCTCCCAGCAGAGTGCTCAAGTTCTGCTAGGAAACAGACTGCCTCCTCAAATGGGTACCTAACTCTTGTGCCTCCTGATGGGGGAGACACCTCCCAGCAGGAGTCGACAGACACCTCATACAGGAGAGCTACAGCTGGCATCTGGTGGATACCCCTCTGGATGAAGCTTCCAGAGGAAGTAGCAGGCAGTAATCTTTGCTGTTCTCCAGCCTCCACTGGTTATACCCAGGCAAACAGGGTCTGAAGTGGACCTCCAGCAAACTCCAGCAGACCTGCAGAAGAGAGGCCTCACTGTTAGAAGGAAAACTAACAAACAGCAATAGCATCAACATCAACAAAAAGGATGACCATGCAAAAACTCCATCCCAAGGTCACCAATAGCAAAGATCAAAGGTAGATAAATCCATGAAGATGAGGAAAAACTAGCACAAAAAGGCTGAAAATTCCAAAAACCAGAATGCCTTTTCTCCTCCAAAGGAGCCAACTCCTCGCCAGCAAGGGAAAAAACTGGACAGAGAATGAGTTTGATGAACTGACAGAAGTAGGCTTCAGAAGGTGGTTAATAACAAAGTCCTCTGAGCTAAAGGAACATGTTCTAACCCAGTGCAAAGAAGCTAAGAACTTTGATAAAACGTTAGAGGAATTGCTAACTAGAATAACTAGTTTAGAGAAGAACATAAATGACCAGACGAAGCTGAAAAACACAGCATGAAACTGGCACTCAAGGATACCCTCTCTCACCACTCCTATTTAACATAGTATTCGAAGTTCTGCCAGGGTAGTCAGGGAAGAGAAAGAAATAAAGGTATTCAAATAGGAAGAGAGGAAGTCAAATCAACTCTGTTTGCTGATGACATGATTGTATATTTAGAAAACCCCATTGTCTCACCCCCAAAACTCCTTAAGCTGATAAGCAACCTCAGCAAAGCCTCACAATGTAAAATGAATATGCAGTAATCACAAGCATTCCTATACACCAATAATAGAAAAACAGAGAGCGAAATCATGAGGAAACTCCCATTCACAATTGCTACAAAGAGAATAAAATGCCTGTGAATACAACTTACAAGGGATGTGAAGGACCTCTTCAAGGAGAACTACAAATCACTGCTTAAGGAAATAAGAGAGGACACAAACAAATGAAAAAACATTCCATGCTCATGGATAGGAAGAATCAATATTGTGAAAATGGCCATACTGCCCAAAGTAATTTATAGATTCAATGCTATCTCAGTCAAGCTACCATTGACTTTCTTCACAGAATTAGAAAAAAACTACTTTAAATTTTGTATGAAACCAAAAAAGAGCCTGTATAGCCAAGACAATCCTAAGCAAAAATAACAAAGCTGGAGGCATCCTGCTACCTGACTTCATTCTATACTACAGGGTTATGGTAACCAAAACAGATATATAGACCAATGGAAGGAACAGAGGCCTCAGAAATAACACCACACATTTACAATCACCTGATCTTTGACAAACCTGACAAAAACAAACAATGGGGAAAGGATTCCCTACTTAATATATGGGGTTTGTAAAACTGGCTAGCCATGTGCAGAAAACTGAAACTGGACCCTCTCCTCACACCTTATACAAAAATGAACTCAAGATGAATTAAAGATTTAAACATAAGACCTAAAACCAAAAAAAAAAAAAAACCCCTAGAAGAAAACCTAGGGAATAGCATTCAGGACATAGGCATGGGCAAAGACTTCATGACTAAAACACCAAAAGCCATTACAACAAAAGCCAAAATTGACAAGTGGGATCTTATTAAACTAAAGAGCTTCTGCACAGCAAAAGAAACTAGTGTCAGAGTGAACAGGCAACCTACAGAATGGGAGAAAATTTTTGCAATCTACCCATCTGACAAAGGGCTAATATCCAGAATCTACAAGGAACATGAACAAATTTACAAGAATAAAACCACCCCAGCAAAGAGTGGGCAAAGGATATGAACAGACACTTCTCAAAAGAAGACATTTATGTGGCCAACAAACAAAAGAAAAGCTCATCATCACTGGTTATTAGAGAAATGCAAATCAGAACCACAATGAGATACCATCCCATGCCTATTAGAATGGTGATCATTAAAAAGTCAGGAAATGACAGATGCTGGAGAGGATGTGGAGAAATAGGAACACTTTTACACTGTTGGTGGGAGTGTAAATTAGTTCAACCATTGTGGAAGACAGTGTGGTGATTCCTCAAGGATGTAGAACAGAAATACCATTTGACCCAGCAATCTTAGTGTTAGATATATACCCAGAGGATTATAAATCATTCTACTATAAAGACATATGCACATGTATATTTATTGCAGCACTATTCAAAATAGCAAAGACTTGGAACCAACACAAATGCCCATCAAAGATAGACTAATTAAGGAAAATATGGGAGATATACACCATGGAATACTATGCAGCCATAAAAAGAATGAGTTCATGTTCTTTGCAGGGACATGGATGAAACTGGAAACCATCATTCTCAGCAAACTAACACAGGAAAAGAAAAACCAACACCACATGTTCTTACTCATAAGTGGGAGTTGAACAATGAGAACATGTGGGCACAGGGAGGGAACATCACACACAGGGGCCTGTTAGGGAGTTGGGGCAAGGGTAGGGAAAGCATTAGGAGAAATGCTTAATGTAGATGACAGGTGCAGAAAACCACCATGGCATATGTACACCTATGTAACAAACCTGCACATTATGGAAATGTATTTCAGAACTTAATGTATAACAAAAAAGGAGAAAAAAAGCATTTTATCAAAAATACTTTGATAATGGTTATTATAAATAACTATATTTCCATTTTCCAACTTAGTTTGACTATAATTACATTAAACAAAGTACTGTAACATTGGAGAGAAATACTTACAATTTGTGGTCTTTTGAAAAATCTTGATAAATACCTTTTTGACTTTCCAAGAATTGAAAAGTGAATGACACAACTGACTGGGTTACATACAAATCCTTTTGCAAGTCAGATGTTTTCCAGTGTTAAACAAATTTAAAATAAGTTTAATAGTTTATTAATGTATGGCCATAGGTCACTATGAGATTTTTTTTTCTTTTAGCTTATATATTTCAAAGAATTGTATAACATTGTTTTATAAAATTTCTTTTATTTTCATATGTTTCATATGAATGCCTTTTCTTGAGGAAGGACATGGATAAAAATGGAAACCATCATTCTCAGCAAACTAAACTAATTCATACAAATGAGTTATAACTCAATGAAAACCTAGCAGAAAACTTTAATAGCTAGAGTATTTTGGTAATAGGAAATAAAAATAACTTGTATATTATTTACCAATTTTATTTTTATTTAAGATATTATATTTCATTGCACAGAAATATGGCAATGTAATACACAAAAAATTTGAACCCTAAAAACATATTACATAGGATAAATGTTGTGGGGCAGTGAAATGGAAATTTGAATTCATGAACAAAGGAAATGATATAGAATTGTGACTACTAAAAAAGATATTTCCTAATTGCTGAAAAGTGCATGCTAGTGGCTATCATCTAGCTACAGTTAAGAGACTTAACAGTTAAATTGATTACAGTTATATTTATGTAGATATAATGTTAAATATTTTGGGAAATTTTATATTGGCATATACATAGAATAATATAGAAAATGTTACATGTACAGATCAATGAGTTTTAACAAAATTAACATTCTCCTATATAATTTTTTAAATTTTAATTTTTTATTATACTTTAAGTTCTGGGGTACATGTGCAGATCATGCAGGTTTGTTACATAGGTATACACATGCCATGGTGGTTTGCTGCATCCATCCCCCATCACCTTCATTAGGTATTTCTCTTAATGTTATCCCTCCTCAGTCTCCCCACCCCCTGCTATCCCTTCACTAGTTCCCAACCCCCTGACAAGCCCCAATGTGTGATGTTCCCCTCCATGTGTCCATGTATTCTCATTGTTCAATACCCACTTATGAGTGAGAACATGCAGTGTTTGTTTTTCTGTTCTTGTGTCAGTTTGCTGAGAATGATGGTTTCCAGCTTCATTCATGTCCCTGCAAAGGACATGAACTCTTCCTTTTTTATGGCTGCATAGTATTCCATGGTGTATATGTGCCACACTTTCTTTATCCAGTCTATTGCTGATGGGCATTTGGGTTTGTTTCAAGTCTTTGCTATTGTAAACAGTGCTGCAATAAACATATGTGTACATGTATCTTTATAATAGAATGATTTATATTCCTTTGGGTATATACCCAGTAATGGGATTCCTGGTCAAATGGTATTTGTAGTTCTAAATCCTAGAGGAATCACCACACTGTCTTCCACAATGCTTGAACTAATTTACAATCCCATCAACAGTGTAAAAGATTTCCTATTTCTCCATATCCTCTCCAGCATCTGTTGTCTCCTAATTTTTTAATGGTTGTCATCCTAACAGACGTGAGATGGTATCTCAATGTGGTTTTGATTTGTATTTCTCTAATGACCAGTGATGATGAGCATTTTTTCATATGTTTGTTGGCTGCATAAATGTCTTCTTTTGAGAAGTGTCTCTTCATATCCTTCACCCACTTTTTGATGGAGTTGTTTGTTTTATCCTTGTGAATTTGTTTAAGTTCTTTGTAGATTCTGGTTATTAGCCCTTTGTCAGATAGGTAGCTTGCAAAAGTTGTTTCCCATTCTGTTGGTTGCTGGTTCACTCTGACGATAGTTTATTTTGCTGTGCAGAAACTCTTAAGTTTAATTAGATCCCATTTTTCTATTTTGGCTTTCGTTGCCATTGCTTTTGGTGTTTTAGTCATTAGGTTCTTGCCTATGCCTATGTCATAAATGGTATTGCCTAGGTTTTCTTCTAGGGTTTTTATGGTGTTAGGTCTTATATTAAAATCTTTAATTCATTTTGAGTAAATTTTTGTATACTCAAAATCCAGTTTCAACTTTCTGCATATGGCTAGCCTGTTTTACCAATACCATTTATTAAATAGAGAATCCTTTCCCTATTGCTTTTGTTGGTTTGTCAAAGATCAGATGGATTGTAGATGTGTGGCATTACTTCTGAGGCCTCTGTTCTGTCCCAGTAGTATATATCTCTGTTTTGATACCAGTACCATGCTGTTTTGATTATTGTAGCTTTGTAGTGTAGTTTGAAGTCAGGTAGTATGATGCCTCCAGCTTTGTTATTTTTTGCTTAGGATTGTCTTGGCCATGTGGGCTCTGGCAGAGACGCAACTAAAATAGAAAATTTTAGGCCAATATTTATGATGAACATTGATGCAAAAATCTTCAATAAAATACTGGCAAACTGAATCCAACAGCACATTAAAAAGCTTATCCATCACGATCAAGTAGGCTTCATCCCTGCAATCAAGGCTGGTTCAATATATGCAAATCTATAAACACAATCTATCACATAAATAGAACCAAAGACAAAAACCACATGATTATTTCGATAGATGCAGAAAAGGCCTTCAACAAAATTCAGCAGTGCTTTATGACAAAAATTCTCAATAAACTAGGTATTGACGGAACATATCTCAAAATAATAGAAGCTATTTACAACAAACCCACAGCCAATATCATGCGGAATAGGCAAAAACTGGAAGTATTCCCTTTGAAAACTGGCATAAGACAAGTATGTCCTCTCTCACCACTCCTATTCAACATAGTATTGGAAGTTCTGGCCAGGCCAATCAGCCAAGAAAAAGAAGTAATGGGTATTTATTTAGGAAAAGAGGAATTCAAATAGTCTCTATTTGCAGATGACATGATTGTATATTTAGAAGACCCCACCGTCTCAGCCCAAAATCTCCTTAAGCTAATAAGCAACTTCAGCAAAATCTCAGGATACAAAAATCAATGTGCAAAAATCACAATTGTTCCTATACATGAATAACAGACAAATAGAGAGACAAATCATGCGTCAACTCCCATTCACAATTCCTACAAAGAGAATAAAATACCAGTGAATACAACTTACAAGGGGATCTCTTCAAGGAGAAATACAAACCACTGCTCAAGGAAATCAGAAAGGACACAAGCAGATGGAAAAACATTCCATGCTCATGGTTAGGAATAATCAGTATCATGAAAATGGCTATACTGCCCAAAGTAATTTATAGATTCAATGCTATCCCCATCAAGCTACTATTGACTTTCTTCATGCAATTGGAAAGAACCACCTTAAACTTCATTTGGAACCAAAAGAGAGTCTCCTGTATAATTTTAAAACCCTGATAGAGTCAGTATGCCAGGGGACTTTGTGTCGATACCTCATGGTCATTAACGCCTCTCCAAAGGTACCACTGCTTAATTTTCCTAAAGTCTGTCACCATATATTAGTGTAACAGTTTATTTATTTATTGGCTGTATAACAGTTTTATTTTTATGTCAATTGTTTTAAAAACATTGGAAATCTCAACTTTTATAACTCCTTTAGTTTATGATAAAAACATAGATATTAAAAGTATCTGAAGGTCCATATATTTTTTTTTTAAATTAAGAATTATCTGAGCCAGTTCAATATGACAAGAAAAAAATGAAGTGGAAGGATTTTCAAAAAGAAAGAAAGGAAGTGGGGTAGAAAAGTAAGAAACACAGAAAGAAAAAAGATGTTTTATATAGGTAATATGATCATTTTTGTCTTAAGTTCAAAAGAACCTTGAAAATGTTGAAACTAAACTAATGCAGAAACTTGAAAGTGACTAAGCAGAAAAACTTGTTTCTATATGACTTGTGATCAACATATAACTACTATTCTTATTCCTTATTATAAATATTAAAGTTAGATAAAAGAAACTGAAATCTTACAGTCAGCATAATGTTTATAACATGACACATTAACAACATGAAACTGTTGCTAAGGTAGCATAATTGTCTAATTTTTATCAAAGCAGAAATAAACTAGCTTGAAGTTTTTAAAGAACAGTTTACATAACAATAGACATTTAGTTAGCTCATGATTCTGTCAGTTGATTTGTGCTGGCATAGACAGGTCTCTGCCAGGCTTCTCATGTATTTATGATCAGCTGAAGATTCACTGAATGGGGCTGGGCATGCTTACATGGAGGGTTGGAAGGCTATTGACTGATCTAGGCTGGCCTTGGCTGGGATATGGCAGTGACTGTGCTGTCTTCCAGTCAAGCTAGCCCAGGTATATTCTTTTGGTAGTGGTAGAGGTTCAAGAGTTCAAGAGTTTTAAATTAAACAAAACAAAACAAAAGAAAAACAGTACAGTTTTAACCATCCTAGTCAAAGATTCCTCTAAGTTTAAGTATATACACAGATATACCAGAGGGAGATTCATTCTAAGGTCTGCCAAAAACAAGTTAAACTGACAGTACAAGTTAATGAGTTGGTGGTCTCCAATATATTACAATTTGGTATATGACATATTTGGGTATGCTAATCTTTTAATTAAAGTTTTTTTTTAAAAATTTACCATTTGTTTAAATAATGATATTTAAGAAATCTTTTTTAGGATTCTTTGGGGAAAAAAATTACAATCCTCTGATGGTCTATGGAACATGACTTGAAAATGTCAGTAATACATTTCATTGATGAAAAAACACCTGGAAATAACTTGTCACAGTAAACCAAAGGGTTGAGAACAAATACAAAATATTTTTTTCTAAAATTATATAAATATCTGATGAACATATACTTTTAAAAAGAGATATATGTTCTATGCATTGTGAATTAGACCATTGTGTTGGCAGTACATTATATTGCAAGCTATTCAAGTCTTATTTTT
This sequence comes from Cheracebus regulus, assembly GCA_963574635.1. Taxonomy (NCBI): domain Eukaryota; kingdom Metazoa; phylum Chordata; class Mammalia; order Primates; family Pitheciidae; genus Cheracebus; species Cheracebus regulus. The sequence continues at coordinate 19,817 of CAUYQU010004576.1, forward strand.
ATATTTATCAGCACATAAATTTGATCCTGTGGAAATGATGGAATATACCCAGTTATATGCTGGTAGATATTTAACAACTGGTTCTCCGAAAATCAAAAGTAGCCATTATTGTAATGTGTATTAATTTTTGTGATATAAATATTCCAGTTATGGCTTGTTTCAAAGTACCAACATGATGACACTGAACACAGAGTTGGGAAGAGAAACTCACAGTAGACTCTGGTCAGCCAGTGAGAGTCAGCTGCAGCATGTCACTTAGTCTTTTTCCCAAGTTATTTGTTGTAATGCATGTCCATCTATATGAATTCATCAGTAATTCAGATTCGTTCATATGCATTGAAAACCTGACTGATATGGAGCTCTTCCTCAAAGATTCTTGGTTGTGTTGCTGTTGTCATCATGATACCATCTGCAGCTCTATCCGTCTCCCTACAAGGCAGCATAATGTGGTTCCGTAAATGTAACTTCTGAGACTATTCGCATATGTGAAAACCAGAATAATAATACCTGCCTTTTCGACTTGATGATGTATTGAATATAAAATGCTTTACAAGTAATTATTAATGATTAATTTTCTCTTCCCTATTGCTTTCTTTTTTCCTTTGGCACAATACTTTTAATCCATGGCCTTAGATCTTCAAACTTAGTGAAGTGAAAGTTATATTCTGAGATACTTGAATTTAATGAGATATATCTAATGAACACAGCTTACCTTTGATTAACTGGCAAAATCTTTTGTCTAGCTCTAAAAACGGCAGGGTTGCTGTCAGCTAACCATGTCCTAACCCTCAGCTTTGTGGCTGAATGCTTCAGTTGCTTCTCTTTCCCAATCAATGGATCCAATTGGTTCACTGATCTTCATGTAAATGGAAATAACAAGGAGAGTTGCATTTTCTATATTCCTTCCTTTTACCTACTTGAACAGTTATCAAAACTGACCCCAGTTCATTTTTAGTGAAGTATCAACAGGTATGTATATGTTTGAATTGTATGTATTTAGGATAAGGATGGAATCTGAGAGAGGACTTTATACTTAAAAAGTAAACTTTATGGAAAAAGAGTCGAATATTTCTAGAAGCTAATTTTTACTTGTGTACTATGGACAATAGAAATATTTGGTACATTTCACTTACTTCACTTACCGTATGTTGATTTCTTTGCAGCATTTGGTGATACTGACTAGCTCCTTGAAATATTATTCTTAATGATTTCCTTGACACTGTTCTCATAATTCTCTTCCCACCTTTTCAGTTTACCCTTATCAATTGCTTTATTTTCCTCCTTTTTTTTTCCTGCCCTTAAAATACCATAAATTTTTGGATGACATTTATTTGTTGTTTCCTTCCCAATTCTGCATACCTTTCTCATCCAAACATATTCTTACCACCTGTCTGCTCCTGGAAACCCATCCTGTTTTTCATGTGGTCCCCCTGTTCACTTACCCTTTCTAACTGGCTGTTGCTCATGGTATGTCCTGATAGGAAGGTGGAAAAAAATAAGCTTACTAATTCTCTACTGTAACTTTACTGTAATTTCCTTGGTTCATAAATAGAAATCCAAAATAAAGTTACCTTTAACAAAGATTAAAATAAACTTACATATGGAATAAAACAACCATGTTTTTGATGGGTGATATCATTTGGATTTGTATCCCTACCCAAATCTCATCTTGAATTGTAATCTTCAGTATGGGAGGAGGGGCCTGCTGGGAAGCGATTGGATCATGGTGAGTAGTTTCTAAAGGTTTAGGACTATCCCCCTAATGCTATCTTGTAATACAATTCTCATAAAATCTGCTTGTTTAAAAGTCAGTAGCACCCTCTGCCTCCCTCTCTCTCTTGCCAGCCATGTGAAGATGTGTCTGCTTTCCCTTTACCTTTCACAATGGTTGTAAGTTTCCTGAGACATCCCCTGAAGCAGAAACCTGGACAGCCAGCAGAACCACAAGCTGATTAAACCTCTTTTCTTTATAAATTATCCAGTTTCAGGTATTTATTTACAACAGTGGGAGAATAAACTCATATGATGGATATGGAAGGAAAAGAATTTTGGTGAAAAGATTTTGGTTTGAGGAAAAACAAACTTGAAAACACATTAGACTACATCTTCTTGTGTTAACTTGGCCTCTCTCTTCTATATTCTCTTACAGAGAGCTAGGTTGGAGTTTTAGTTTTCCTTTTCTCCCAAGTGTAACTTGGAAGTCATGAAACTTCAAAATCCATCTTGAGTTTTTAGGGAGGATGAAAGCAGTTCAGAAATGTTCTCTCCTTCCTAGTCAGCTATACTGAGTGTTAAAATTTTCCATGAAGTATAATGGAAAAATGTATCTAAAAACATTTTTTAAGTGTATATAATCAACTGACTGAAAGTTATGTCTGCTTGCAAATAATATAGTATCCAAGTCCTCTTCCTGGAACTGTAGTTTTGGTGGGCTTTTTGGGTGCCATTCATTTATATGCTAAATGTGGTTGAAAATGTATAAAATCATAGCAGATAAACTTCCTTGTCTGTGTTTTGACCTTGCTTTTTAAATCTGCAGTCAATTACAGGAAAATGTTCTTCATTCCTTATTTTCTACCATTTACCTGGCTCTTTCACTCAGATGTGTCCCCAGAACCTAGAAGTTTATTGTGCATTATTCTAATTTGAAAGCTGTTGTCATCTAGTTTTATTCCCTAAGACTGAAGTTTAGAATCCTCTTGATTCACCTCACAGGTTTTCATTCAATACACACATTGAATATCTTCCTTATGTTAGTCACTGTGGTAGGTGCTTCGAATACAAAGTTGTGTAAGTCATGGTCCCTGTCCTCAAAAGAACCTCATCATCCCATAGGGAGACAGGCATAAAAACAGGAAATTACATTACAGAATGATAAGTACCATTAGAAAGGAGAGCACAAGGGACAGTGATCCAAGAAAGAGAAATTAATTCTGCCTGGGGAGTAGGGAGAGCTTCTTCCTTAAGGAAGGTCATGCTTGAATTATTCCTTGAATGATGAGTGGATTTAGTAATCTCTGTTCAAGAGTTTTGTCCCAATTAATGGGTTGATACCAAAGAGGTCAAGTCTTCCCTTCAATGGAGGACATTAAAATGATTCTGAATTAGAACATAACGTGTATTCTGATACAGTTCCTCTGTGAAGATAGTTCTTAAAGTCATATAAATTTATAACTCCTAATTTAAAATGACTTTTGAGTTACACTTGTGGGATTTTATTTCCCTACTCTCTGCATATAGATTTTCTTCTATCACACAATCATCATACTCTTAATGCTTTTTAAAAGGGTTGTTGTGGTAGGCAGAATAACAATCCCCCCTCCAAAGATGCCCACTCCCAAACTCCAGATCTTACGAATAAATTGCTTTACATTGAAAAGGGATGTTAAAATGGCAGGTGGAATTAATTATTGCTAATTATCTGACCTTAAAATAAGATCATCCTGGATTAATTTGGAGGTCCCAAAGTAACCAACAGTTCTTAGATATAGAAAAGGAAGGCAGAGAACTGTCAGAATGATATAATGTGGGAAAGATTCAACTGGCCATTGCTGACCTGAAAGATGGAAGAAAAGGCAACAGTCAAAGAGTGCTGGCATCCTCCAGAAGCTGGAAAAGGTAAGGAAATGGGCTCTACCTAAAGCCTCCAGAAAGAATGCAGCCCAGCCAACACCTTGACTTTATCCCAGTGAGACTCCTTTAGTCCTTTTGACCTCAAAGACTGTAAGAGAATAAGTTTTTGTTATTTTAAACCATCCAGTTGGTGGTAATTTGTTACAGCAGCAATTGGAAATGAATGCAGCTGTTAAAGTCTTTCCTCAATTATTCCCTCTCATCTTACACATTGGTCACACTCTATTCTGCCTCATGGCTTCACAGAGCTCCCTTGCTTCTTTATATCTTCGACTATCTACCAGGGCATTTGGTCTGTTAGTACAGTTCTCCAGGTCCATTTGTTAATTAAGAAATCCTTGCCTAATTTCTATTTATCACTGTCTCAGTGCAAACCAATATCCAGCATTTCACATTTATAGTTTCTCATATTTCCTTCTAAGTTTGCCATCAAGCCTCAAATTCCAATTATTGTATACCTTGGCTCTTGCCAATATTCCCCTCTCACCCCCAAGTAAACTAATCTTTTATTATTATTATTATTATTACTCAATCTCATTCTTCTTAAAAATGCCCTCTTAACTGAAAAATAAAGTGGTGCACCTGATGGAACTGGTTGGACAACCCAGGGTCCAAGATTACTCCTACTCTACTGCAAAATGAAAAAGTTCCTTGTAAAGTAGTGGTAGGGGTTGGGGGGGAATGAGCAAGGGCACACATTGGCCACGTATAAATATACTTTGAAACTGACTAAAGGGCTTGGTTATCTGTTTTGGGGCACATGTCCAGGTTGCTATTCTCCCAGGCAGTTTCCGTCATTCCTAACCCATGCCCATCATGGTTTGGTATACCAAGGCATGGTGGTGGGCATGTGCCCATTAAAAGATGAAGTATGTCTGACAAACACTGCTACGGTAGACAAATGGGTAAAAGTTCAAATGAGAGGAAGCTGAAAAAGCAGAAGATTGTTTGGGAGCGGTTTTAGACCATAGACCTGGCCATTCCAGGATCTAAAGAGTTTTACTGGTGAGTCATTCATGAGTGAATCGAAACAGCTCATCGCTCTGCAAGGCTCTTAGAAATAATGTGCTCTCCCCAAATTGCATCTTCTCCATACTTTTCCACCCAAAGGAGCATGTTCCTTCAAGTTACAACTCAGCAGGGAATACCTTCCAAAATTGTGCTGGTGGGAGAAACAGAATCTAAGTCAGAGTGACCTTCAGAGGCCATGTTTACTGATACATTTTAACTTCTTGTAGACCATGTCACTTTTCTTTTGCTGTATCTTAGAGGGAATCTAAAATACAGTCCTCATCTTCCTGTCCTTATGTTGCAGTATGTGGTTTGGTTTCTTTATTTCAGTACTTAATTTGCCTAAACTCTATCTTTTTATTTCCAGTTTCAGAAACTATTTGATGTTTTAAAAAGTATTTTTAAATGTGGGAACAACCTGGAGTCCTCAATTAAAATATCAATGGATAGTACCAATTTTTTCTTTAAGTAAGGTAATGGTGGTTTTTAAAAAGTCACTTCTATATTTCAAAAGCATGAATAAAATATTATAAGGGGAAATGATAATTTCCTGGCTGCTGTAGGAGTTGAAAGCTGGTGGCTTGGGTAGGTTGGGCACATTGTAACTGAAAAAAGAAGCCAAAGAAAAAAGAACTGAAGCAAAGAGGGTGAGCTAGATATATCACAGTAGGGGATGAAGGACAAAGCGTCCACAGTCCCAGATCCACAGAGGAAGGCCATGGATATTCTTAGCAACGGAAAGATAGTATTAAGAAATAATTTCAATTTTAAGTAAATTTAATCAATAGGGAAAGAAAATAACAAAGGCATTATCTAGAATGATGTATATTATAAGCTGGGAAAAGAAGAGGGACAAGGAAGAAATTTCCTCATATTGGGAACTAAAGAGGAGTGACCAGGTGCTCACTTGTTCTAGGAATATAATTCTGGCCAACTCAATCTTACTATAAAACTCCAACCCGTGAATAATATTGATAAGTGTGTGCCAGACACTGGCCTAGAAGATATATATGTAATCTCTGTGTTAGTTCATTCTTGCACTGCTAGAAAGAAATACCTGAGACTGGGTAATTGATAAAGAAAAGAGGTTTAATTGGCTCATTGTTCTACAGGCTGTACAGGAAGCACAGCAGCTTCTGCTTCTGGGAAGACTTCAGGTAACTTACAATCATGATGCAAGGTGAGGAGGAAGCAGACATGTCTTACATGGCTGGAGCAGGAGCAACAGAGAGGAGGAGAGGAGGTGCTACACAATTTTAAATGACAAGATCAAGTGAGAACTCACTCACTATACAGCACCAACGGGATGTGGTCCTAAACCATTCATGAGATCTCTGCCCCCATGATCCAATTACCTCCCACCAGGCCCTATTTCCAACATTGAAGATTACCATTCGACATGTGATTTGTGTGAGGACACAGATCCAAACTATATAAATCCTCAAAACAACCTTATGAGGTAGATAGTGTTAGTATCATCTACATTTTTACCTGGGAATACTGAAGAATGACTAATGGCCAAAAATGCCTGTGCTTATAAGTAGTGGACATGAGATTTGAACCCAGACAATCTAGCCCTAAGGTTAGCAACTCTCAAGGTTGCTAACTCCAAGGTTATTAGCAACTGTGCCATCCTGCCTTGAGAAGAGACTGTAGACAATGAAATTGTGGGATGATTGTTTGTTCTAGGAATGGACTGATACATTAAAGACTGAGCTGTTCTCTGTCATGGCAGCAATGGGATGAGAGTTGAGGAGCAAACCTTGTTTCATTGCAGCAACATAATAACAACATAAAAAAATAAAGACAGCCCATCAGTATTTGCGGTATAGAACTCCATCCTAATTTTCTAGGGGTTTTAACCATCTGCATGATGCAAGGTTAGTGAGTAGAACTTGGGGATTTTTGAGAGGGGAGGTTGGAGCAGGATTTCAGAACCAGAGGTTCTCAGGAATTGGTGATATGATCAGAATTGAGAGGTAGAGTCCAAGAGGTATTACTGAAACAGCAGAGATCTGGTCTAGTTCCTGCTGCTCACTGCACGGAATGCCTATCACTGAGATACAAGTATTGCCAAGGAAAAAGGCTTTAATCAGGTGCTATAGCTGAGGAGGTGGGAGCTCAGTCTGAAATTCATCTCTCTGACTGACTAAACTAGGACTCTATATAGCAGGGAAGAAATGTAACAATATGTAAAAAATCAAAAAACAAAACGGGAACTGGGGGAATAGGAAGCATCTGGTGTGGTGATCTGGTGAGTTTCAGTTCTTTGATACTTTTCTTTGAGAGGTCTGAAGGTCCTTTCCTGAGGAAGTATATTAGTCTGTTTTCACACAGATATGAAGAGCTGCCTGAGACTGGGTAATTTATAAGGAAAGAAATATAATTGACTCACAGTTCAGCATGGCTGGGGAGGCCTCAGGAATCTTACAATTATGGCAAAAGGTGAAGGGGTAGCAAGGCACCTTCTTCACAAGGCAAGAGGTAGGAGCATGAACTACCAAACACTTATAAAACCATCAGATCTAGTGAGAACTCACTATTATGAGAACCGCGTGGGGGAAACTGCCCCCATGATTCAATGATATTTACATAGTCTCTCCCTTGACATGTGGGGATTATGGGAATTATGGGGATTACAATTCAAGATGAAGTTTTGGGTGGGGTCACAGCCAAACCATATCAGAAAGGAACTCAGATAAAACAAATACAAGTTTCAAGCTTTGACAACAGAAGGGTCAATTTCTGTGTTTATCCCATAGACAGTTTGTTCTAGGAATGAACTGATACATTAAAGATAGAGCCATCCTTTGTCATGACAGCAATGGGATGAGAGTCTATGAGACTGTCCATTGGACCATTGGGTATGTTTCAGAGGGAGATCCAGGACTATGTTGTGAACAGCAGCAATAATTACTATAAGGGATTTTGATCTTTTTGAAGCTTATTAATAATAAAAGTAGTATTGTGTTACATCTGCTGTGAAGCTTCCCACCACAGGCAATTTGAGGGCTGCCAAGTTACAGGACACAGGGGTTACCATTCCCATAGAATATTAATCTGCCTGGAGTTGTGCATAAATGATTCTGCTGACTTGTATGTGTCAGTGAAGAGGAAGTTTCAGAGTTTGCAGCAACTGCAGTTCCCCTTCATGACTTTGGAAGATAGGGATGCCTGGAGTCCTCATGCTCTCTATATCTCAGAACTCTCTTGAGTTGATAAGGACTTTCCAATCAGCCTTTTTCATTATCTCCTGCCTACTTTAACTTCAGACACATTCACATTCATCAGTCTTGTATTATCTGAACAATGAGCAGGGACTGTACCAGGCACAATGGAAAAGGTAATATTCAGAGGCTTTAATTATATTCACACTTGAGGAGTCTCCAGAAAGAACACTTTACAAATCATAAACGATCAGCACCAGAGCTGCCACACACTTGTTTCTAATTACTGATGAGCAGCTGGTTTGTTTGTGGGATGCCTTTCAGGGTATCCTTCAAGTGTTAACTTTGCAGCACCATAGTCCTGGCTCTCTGTACAGAATTGCTTTAGCCTGGTTACTTTGGTCAGAGTTAGAAGGAATAAACACTGTCAGTTTGAATGCCACAGACGTTCACTGAGCACCTTCTATGTGCCAGGGTCTGTTTGTGGTTCAGTGTTCTGTTTGGGATGAAAGAAAAATGATCTCTGCTTTCAGGAGCTCACAGTGAAGAACTGAGGAGGAATATAGAAGCAAATCAACACAAATCAGCAGGAGAGGTGCTGCAGAGGAGCTACTTTAAGGGAATAGAGAAAGATGTGATCAACATTTGGGAGCCCTGACAGGCACCCAGAGAAGCAAATGCTTGAGCTGGGTTCCTCTGGTCCAATCCTTGTAGGTCTCTCCATCTGCATGGGATCCCTCTATCAGAGGGTCTTGACCTTGGCTTCAGAATTATCTGGAAAGCTTTGAAAGACTCCAATGCCTAGACTGTAGCCCAGACCAACTAAGACTTCCTGGGGGTGGTACCTAGGCATCTGTATTTAAAAAAATTCTACATGTGCTATTAATTGGCAGTCAAGTTTGAAAACCTCTGTCATAAATCAAGAATTCAGTAATTCAAAAATAAGAATTAGGAAGATGACTGTATTATGGTTTGGAGATTCTGTTGCTATATTCTGAGAGGGCTGGTAGAGAAAATAGTATTGTTGTTCAGAGGAGATCAGTGGTTATATCTAGCCAGGTTCAAATACAGGAGTATCATATAATTTTACTAACAGAGTCAGCCCTCCGTATTAGAGGGTTTTACATTCACAGTTTCAAATAACCATGGATAAAAAATACTTTATTATTATTTTAAAAACCAATAAAAAATAACAGTAAAAAATAACAGTAAAAAACAATTTGTAGTATAATAACTATATACATAGCACTTATACTCGACTAGGTATTATAAGTAATCCAGAGATGATTTAAAATATATGAGATGTGTGTAGGCCAAATACAAATACTACACCACTTCATATTAGGCACTTCAGCAGACTTGGATTTTGGTGTCCTCTGAAGTACTGGAACCAATCCTTTTGATTACTGAGGGGTGACATATAATAAAATTGGGAAAATAACAGGAGGAGCTAGGCATGGGATGAGTTGCGAAGCAACCTGAAGTTAGTGATTCCTACATACTTTTTTTTTTAAATCTCTCATTCCTAAAAAATCTTGGGAAAGCTTGCATCTTAAAGTATGTTTAAGAAGAAACCAGAGAAGTTTCACCTAAGAATGCAGAGAAAGTACATATATTTAAGTGTCAACCTTAAAATTGTGAAAATTGTTTCAGACTGTACTCTTCTTCAAATCTATTTAAGATTTTTAAATTATTTATTTATTTATTTATTTTTAGAAAAAGAGAGAAAAGGAGAAAGAAAGAATCAGCAAAAGAAAGAAAAAAAGAATGAAAGAGAGAAAGAAAGAGGACGAGAAAGAGGGAGAGAGAATGGGATTCTTGTTTTATTGCCCAGGCTAGAATGCAGTCTAAAAATGGGTATTAAAAACCTCTTTTATGCCAATAATTGTG
>CAUYQU010004585.1:0-42069 GCA_963574635.1 Cheracebus regulus
GGCATCCACTCACTCTCTGCGCTTTCACTGGGAGCTACAATCCCGAGCTGCTGCTATGCGGCCATCTTAGATCTCTCTCCGCCTGGTGATGAAGTTTTTCTGTTTCTTAGTTTTCCTTTGGTGGACGCCCCTTCCCCACAGAGCCGGACCTTCCCGGGTTCGCTGTGCTTGCTGTGAGACTCTCAGTCTGCAGCACTTCCAATTGCTGTTTTCCTTGTGGGGTTGGGACCAGCCGAGCCCGTCCGTCCCATATACTCCGTACCGGGAAGCGCTGCGCTGGAGCGCCGGCAACACAGCTGCGCCGACCAAAAGAGTCACGCTGGCGACCCGTGTGGCTCCTCTGCTGGGAATCTCCCGGTCTGTGGGCAACAAAAATTCGTCGGAAAGTGCAGCGTCCACGCGTTCTCTGCGCTTTCACTGGGAGCTACATTCCTGAGCTGTTGCTAATCGGCCATCTTGGATCTCTCCACCAAATCTTACTTTTCTAATTTGCTTTCTTGCCTTCTATTTTTTCTGGCTACTTCCTCCAAAATTTCTTTCACAAGATCTTTTTCTCCACCCATACTTTATTAGTTAATGTTCCCTTAATGTTGATCTTACTTTTGTTTTTCCTTCTAAGCGTTCTCTTCTTGCTTATGACTTTAACTACTGTTTATATTCTTATGAATCTCAGATCTGTATCTCAATTGCATAGATTTGACTAAGAAACATCTACGTAGAGGTTTCACAAGCACTTCAGACTCAGTATTTCTAAGTCTGGACTCATCATATTTCCCCTCAAATTTAGTCCTGTATTCTCTACTTAGCTTCTCAGAGGGCCTAGCTAGATTCATGGCAATTATTCTCAATACCCACTTTCTTTCGCTGTCCCCACCAAAACACTCAATCCTCCAGCACTGCAGATTGAGCATCTTAATTCCCTCCCTTAACCAACCTTGTCCTCAGTTGCCACCCATACAGTCTTAGGACTGATTTGAGGATAATGTACTCTTCTTAATGGTCTACCACTTCCATGAGACTCCTTCTGCTTAATTCATTTTTTCGTATTGCAGCTAAAATGTCAATTTAATTAAACAATTCTCTTTTTAAAAACTGTTAAGTTTTTGTTCAGAACTTTCATGGTAAAAGTTAACATCTTAGTCTAGTATATTAAGTCATTTTTTTCTTCTAGAGTCTGTGTACCTGCTTCACTTTCTTCTCTTCCCCTAGTTTCGTAAACTTATAATAATGATTTCCTTAAATTCATCCCCACTCTCTTTTTGGAATGTTCTATGTCATTGCTACCCATGCAATACAGCCACCACCCATGCAATATAGCCACCTCCTCTGCTGCCCGTTACCTCACCACCTGCAAGACTTATCTCTTTCCTATTCACTTTCAAATGTCACCTCCAGGAATCCATTTCTAATTTTACCATCTGAATTAGGTATCATCCACTCTTGTGACTTGTCCATTTGTTAACATGATATTCTACAATCAGCGACCTACTTGTCTATATCACACATCAGACTATGGATTTCTTGAAGACAGAGACTGTGGCTTGATTAACTGCATATCCTTATGACCTGGCAGGTGCCTACTGCATAGCAGGCATCATCTTTTAAATAAAATTTTGTGAGTTGTGGATTTTTCCCATCACTCCTCATTCCTAAGGTGAAGTGTTTAACCCCATTGTGTGTACCTATTCCACATTTAACCAGGCTAATAGAAGAGGGCCTTTGCCAAAAAGTAAAAATGCTGCTGTTATTATAATAGTGAAAACAGATGCTTTGTATGATCTAATAAGGGACTTAAGGTCAAATTAAACAATTCTCTTTTGATTCAGTATTTATATGTGATGGTCTGATGTTAAAATCTCACTATGAGATGGTCAAACATAAACATAAATTATTATTTATGATAATCTTGTCTTCCTGTTGACAACAGGTTAAAAATGATGAGAAAAGTTCAACATGATAGCCATGAGAGTTCTGAGAAAGTGGTTTAAATGTGACGTTATGTTTTGTAGATCTGATTTGAGAAAGAGATTACAGAGAAAAGGATTGGGAGTTTGTACTGATGTGATGAAAGTTTGTCGGTCTTAGAAGTTGTTAAGGTAAAATGGTAGATGATGAATTTTACTAGTAAAAAATAGAGATACCAAAAATATTAACTATGGATATGTTATTTTAACTAGATAAACTATTTGTGAGAGATGTAAGATAAACTTATTTCTAAATTATATGTTGGCTGGGATTTTAAGTAATATACCCAAATTGTTTTCCTTTGCCTCCAGACACTTTTCAGATGAAGCATCTCTAAATTTCAAGTGGTGTGTACAAGTGTTAATCTGAAGAGAGTGCAATAAATACACCCATTTTTTTCTATCTAGACACTTTTGACATTCTGTGTTATATTTATTATACTCTTTTCAGATTAATAATTGGACCCATTACTGTAAATTTAGAGGTACTTCACCTGAAAACATGTTGAGCATTATTTGAAAATGTAACTTGCATATTGTTTTAAAATAAATTTATTCTAGGTTTCTCAACTTTGTGGATATCCTGTGTTAAAAAGAGATTATATATTACACATTTTTAAGAATATAAAAAAGTTCATGGAATATGTGTTAAGTACAAAAGAATCAGGATATAAACATATAATTTTATGTATGTTACTATTTCAAATTTATAAATATGTTTGGAAGGAAATATGATATGTTAATTGTGGTTATATCTACCAGTGTGATTTCCTGAATTTTATAAAGTTTTTAAAAGAACTATTTCTTGTTCTTTATAGTTAAAAATATATTTTAAAAATTTTCACTGTATTCCTTATGCTTTCCACAGAAATCTTCTTTATAAAACGAATCCTTGAGAACATGTTAGCAAGTTTGAGAGAACAGTCTGAATTAATGACACTTGCTTAATCCTGCTTTTGAATGGTTACTTTTAATCATAATCAAGAGCATCTATTTCACAGGGACAATGTCAAACCTGTTTGATAATGTTTACTGACAATTACAGGCTTAGCTGAGAAGTAACAACAGGGAGTAAAGCAGTCTTTGAATAAAGTCAGCTTCAAAATGAACAACGGTAGGGGACTGATTGGCTCAGTTTTATTTAACATTTTTAAACCTGATCTTTGACATTTTCATTAGTGAGCAGAAATAGCACATTGATGCAATTCTCAGGTGGCTCAAAGACAAAAGTGCTAAACATACCAGAAATGACTGAATAATTCAGAAGATCCTGCTATGTATAAAAATGGAGATATATATGGAGAAATTTTAGGATGCAGCAATAGAGAAAGCTAGGCAATATTTCTTTCAATTTTTTCCTGTTCTTTGGGAGGCAGCAATGTATTTGTGGAAATCAACCATTCTGTTGGGAAAATTTTGGAGATTTATTAGAATTATAGCTGTATTGTGCACATAAAGAAATGTGGAAGTTTAGTCATATATTGGGGCAATTTTATTCTTACTTTCTTACAATGGTTTATGGAGGTAATAAGAAATTCTTCTAAGATCTTCCCCATCAACCACAAAAAATAAAAGGGAAAACTAGAATTAACTGGATAAATCGTGTTCAAGCTATTGCATAATGCTAATATACATTACTACCTAAAAATTGGAGAAAGAAAGGACTTTACTGAGATTTCATCATGTTAAATCCTTGCTTTTTTGGCTGCCCATTGTCTATCCTTTGATTGTCAAGTGAAAATAAGTATTTCACCAAGAATATGTGAGAGTGTGCAGGAAGTATGTAATATAAGGTCACAGAGTGAGTACAGAATATCCTAAAATATCAATTATTAAGTTGAGAACTCTCTCAGTGTCCTTGAAGTCAATATTTAAATCACAAATTGAGAACCATCTACCAATGTTGCTGAAACCATACTCCAGCCCCCCTACCCTGAGATAAAGCCTTTAAATGTAAATTAATTTAAAGTTCAAATAACAGTGTTATTACTGAACAGTAAAAATTGACTCTGTTCCTAAAACGGGGATTGTCTGTGCAGATCTTGTTTCTTTCTTCAATTATTTATTGATTCAGCAAACTTTATTGAGCCGAACTATTTGCAAGTTATTGTAGAAACTAAGAATGGTGACTTATTGGAGGTCTTAAAGGCAGGGCATCATGTCATTCTTTTTTATAGCTCTTTTTTCAGCTCTGTGTTGGGTGGAGAGTGTCCTTGTTAAATAACTAACAATCGTAGCATAATGAAAGACTGTGGAATCAAACTTCCTCAATATAGATCCTGGTCTGAAAACTTCTTCTCCCGGGAGACCATGACAACTTATGCAACACATCTGAGCCTTAGCTCCTCCTCTCTAAATTAAAGGATTATATTTAGGTTTTTAACACAGTGTCCTGACATGATAAGGATATCAAAATATTAGCTATTTTTTTCAAGGAGTTTACTCTCTCTTTTTTTTTCTTTCATTAACATTTTTTAGGATAATATGAAAAAAAAAACAGTGCAAGTTAACTCAGTCTCTGCCTGTAATTTTTATAAATCCCACATTGTGTGTGTATGTGTGTGTGTATGCATACATGTGGAAGAAGAAAAATTAAATGTGTTTGTGAAAAATTGAACAGTCATATTACAATGACAGGAAAACAGATTTAAAGGTTAGAGGACAAAAGTCCCTGAAGCCATCAGTCCTCCATATTGCAGGATTGAAAAGAAAACAGGTTAGAGGGTTTCATCAACTGAGAAATTAAAATGCAGTACAAATCTGGCAAAATACTCTGTCGCTAAATTCCAGAAACACCTCAACTAGAACACTTTATTCAATATCAGAAAAATTATGCATGATTGTTTGTTGTTATAGATTGGGAATGTATTCTGGTATACATTTAAACAGCAGAAAGTGATAATACTGGTAATGAAGTGTGGAGTAATTATTTAAAACAAATCCAATTTTTTTGTGTTAATGTCTATAAATTAAGATAATGCTGTTTCTTGACTAAAATTTTTTCCAATTTATTTGAAAACTCAATAATGTATGCTCAGCATTTCAGACCGAAGGATAATTGGTTTTAGGGTCAGTCCTATCAACTTTTAATTAATTCTTTGGAAGTCTTGAAACAGAAGAGAGAGCATAAAATAATACTATAAGTGGGTTAGGTGACCTTCCTTTCACTCAAAGTCATGCTTCGAAAGAAAATCTATACTTGCAACATTTTTCAACTTCAAATAAAAATAGTATTAATGACCAAAAATTCTGAAAGCTGAAATTTTAAAAATGCTTATTTCTTGCCATTGAACTGAGAAGAAAATATCAAAAATCAAAATGAATTACTCAAGTCCCCATTATACCAAGAGAATTCAGGAAGGAAACAAAATATGATTTCAAATTCTCTTGGGAATGAATAATGAAGAAAGATTTAACTCAAGTTCATAATTGCACCTAATGTATTCATCTTCTTCAAAAACATAGGAAAGACTTTTCTTCATATAAAACTGCTCATACGTTCACACAACCATGCCCACCTGGGTTAATGCCACTTGTTATACAGTAAGTAGTGAAACCAATTTATGACATCTCTACTTGAAATATTGAATTTGGGAGATGATATTGACTTCACCCACATAAACTGAAAGGACAAATTTTCAATGTTTGCTTTAAGTTGAAGAAAGTCATACACACACACACACACACACACACAATCCTCCAAATTATCTTTCTTATCAGATTTTAGCATAGAATCTTGAAACATGAAGAGACATGCTTTGTTTTTTTAAAATTACAAACAAATTTATTGGACTTCTTTCATATGAAAGACTTCACTTATACACACTAACTTATTTGAAGAACTGTGTTTGTGACTTGGGAGTGTGATATCGGTTCCAGCTATATTGTTCTTGATATATTCATCATCCTCAATTCTCCTGAGCTCCTTGACATGAGGTAGGAGTTGAGAGGAAGAAAAATATCTTTTCCTACTGGTCTGGGTTCAAGCATGCTCAACCCAGGTTATAGATGGAATTAAAATACTTGGCCATAGGCAAGCATGTTACCAGAGAGGAGAGGACAGAAGGATTAGGTGGCTGATCTATATTGTTTATATTTAGTATTGGTTAACAGCAACAACAACAACAATAATGAACTGCACTCTGCCTTCTCTCAAAGAATATTTTGTAGCTTTTGGTCTTCATTAAATAGTGTATTAGTCCGTTCTCACACTGCTAATTAAGACATACCTGAGACTGGATAATTTATAAAGAAAAAAGATTTTATTGACTCACAGTTCAGCATGGCTAGGAGATGGCCTCAGGAAATGTACAATTATGGTGGAAGGGGAAGCAAACATGTCTTCTTCACATGATGGCAGTTAGGCGAAGTGCCAAGCAAAAGGGGGAAAATGCCTTAATAAAACCATCAGATCTCATGAGAACTCACTCACCATCACAAGAACAGCATGTAAGTAACTGCCCTATGATTCAGTTACCTGCTACTGGTCCCTCCTATGACACATAGAGATAATGGTAACTATAATTTAAGATGAAATTAGGATGGAGACAGAGCCAAACCATATCACACTGCCCCGGCCCTTCCCAGATCTCATATCCTCACATTTAAAAACACAATCATGCCTTTCTAACAGTTTACCAAAGTCTTAGCTAATTCTATCGTTATCCCCAAAGTCCAAGCCCAAAGCCTTATCCGAGACAAGGCAAGTCTCTTCTGCTTATGAGCCTGTAAAATCAAATGCAAGTTAGTTACTTCCTAGATGGAATGGGGTACAGGAATTGAGTAAATACGCCCATTCCAAATGGGATAAATTGGCCAAAACAAAGTGGCTACAGGCCCCATGCAAGTCTGAAATCCAGCAGAGCAGTCAAATCTTGAAGCTCCGAAAATATCTCCATTGACTCCAAATCTCACATACAGGTCATGCTGATGCAAGGTGTGGGCTCCCACATCCTTTAGCGGCACCACTCCTGTGGCTCTGCAGGGTACAGCCTCACTCCAAGCTGCCTTCATGGCCTGGTGTTCAGTGTCTGTGGCTTTTCCAAGTGCAGGATGCAAGCTGTTGGCCCAGTGTTGGGTATGTCTTTATTAGCAGGGTGAAAATGGATGAATATAGTAAATTGGTGCCAGTAGAGTGGGGTATGGCTAAAAAGATACCTGAAAATGTGGAAGTGATTTTGGAACTGGGTAACAAGCAGAGGTTGAAAGAGTTTGGAGGGTACAGAAGAAGACAGGAAAATGTGGGAAAGTTTGGAACTTCCTAGAGATTTGTTGAATTGTCTTTGCCCAAAATGCTAATAGTGATATGGACAATAAGGTCCAGGATGAGGTGGTATCAGATGGAGATGAGGATCTTGTTGGGAACTAGAGCAAAGGTGACACTTGTTATGTTTTAGAAAAGAGACTGGCGGTATTTTGCCCCTGCCTTAGAGATTTACGGAACTTTGAGATGATTTAGAGTATCTGGCAGAATAAGTTTCTAAGCAGCAAAGCATTCAAGAGGTGACTTGTGTGCTGTTAAAAGCTTTCAATTTTAAAAGAGAAACAGAGCATAAAAATTTGACAAATTTACAGCCTGACAGTGTCATAGAAAAGAAAAACCCATTTTCTGAGGAGAAATTCAAGCCAGCTGCAGAAATTTGCATCAGTAATGAGGAATTAGTTATGCTAGTTCCCAGGGTAATGGGGAAATGTCTCCAGGGCAAGTTAGAGGTCTTCATGGAAGCCCCTCCCATCATAAGCACAGAGGCCTATGAGGAAAAACTGGTTCTGTGTGCCAGGCTCAGGGTCCTGTGCTGTGTGCAGCCTAGGGACTTGGTGCTCTATGTCCTAGCCACTCAGGCTATGGCCAAAAAAGGCCAACATAGAGCTCAGGCCGTGCCTTCAGATAGTGCAAGCCCCAAGCTTTGGCAGCCTCCATGTGGTGTTGAGCCTGTGGGAACACAGAAGTCAAGAACTGAGGTTTGGAAACTTCTGCCTAGACCCTAGATACTCCTCTGGTATTTCTAATTTATTAATACATCTTGAAAATTTTAAATGAAGGCCATCTAGATTATCAGAAATGAAAATAATCAGTGTTGGCTGAAAATATTGACAATGCCTCATAGAGGAGGTGAAACCCAACACTGATCTTTGAAGGATGAAAAAAATGTAAATGGGTAGAGAAAAGTTATAACTATTTTCTTTTTAACTTGGAGACATGTCTAAGGAATGCAATGCATATATATTATCTTGTCTTGTAGAGAGTCATCACTAAAATCTTATGTTCTTATTATTTGAATATTCAAATCCCTTATTAAGCTAGAGAATTATATTATTATAAAGTTACATATAAATAAGGTTTCAACCATTTTGTAACAGATATGAATAATTATGACAATAAGAAAAATATAGCCATAGCTAAGTGTTGAATACCTTGAGATAGTACATTGTTTGAGATACTACATTATTTTTCTAATTCTGATCAATAAAGATAATTATTCCCATCATCTCAATAAGCTGATTAATATAGAAAGTTCTTCCAGGTATATTATTGGTTGTGCTTTCTAGTGTAGTTTAAAAGGTTCCGGTGATATATATTTCAACATCTCTGGACAGTTTAGACTGGACAGGTTACAAATAATTTTTTGCATCTATCACAAAATAAGTCTGAAATCTGAAGATTTTTTGAAATCAGAAAATAAAGTTTATTTTTAAAACACTTTCCTCTTTTTTCGTATTATTTCCTTTAAATAGAGCCATTCTAAATATGACTCTAAACTTTTTTCTGTTTATCTTTTTATTTCCAGATTAGTTTTATTAATGAATGACTCAAAGAGTTCATAATGTTCAAAGTGGTATTATATAATTGTCATCAGATAGAAACAATAACACATTTATTAGATTTCAATGAATTTTTTGTATTTTGTCTGACCTTACTGAGCTCATCCTGGAATACTGTAATAGAGTTGCTGTGAATTATTTTGAATAAATTTCTACTTTATTTGCTTTATGTTTCCTTTAAATGCTGATATATGGTTAATATATGACTTTCAGTACTATTTATCTAAATGGTATATATACATGCATATGCACACACATGTATTTTAATTTTGTAGAATCAAGTTATTCAACCCTTATTGCATTTTTATAGCTCTGTTATGAGTTCCCAGAAAATGGAAACTTCTTTGAGATAACTGTTTGTTATCTAAACCTAAATCTCACTGAATTTTATTTTCTGCCTTATTGCATGCAATTTGCTTCTTTTTCTGTATGTTTTTTCACATCATTACTCCTTTTCAAGTTTAATCTATTAAATATTTTGTAGAATTTTCTTCCAATGTAATAGGTTTGTGCATTTAGAATACAAATTGTATACCACACCCATTTTCTTTACCACCTACTGTGCATTTAAAAGTTGTTTAGATGAATTAGGCATGCAACTAGATTGGCCACCTAAATGATTTCAAAGACTCCCCTAAACATAAGACACATATTTTTTTAGCTTATTGGAGTCAGGACAGTTAGTTTCTATACAAGAGAAATTTCCCATATTCACTACTAGACAAATTGATCCTAGACAATTGCATTATTAGATATTATTACAGGATATAGTTTCTTAGATTGAGTAACACTCAGGTGACATCTCCTTACTTCTTAAATTTCAGCTTGTAAAGAAATAATTTGTAACCATAGCTTTAAGTAGAGTCCTTCCATAATTCATATATTCATTTTAAAAGCTTCTTATTTGTAGTCTCTATTGGCCTACCTGGAACACTCCCTCTCCTTTGTAATTTTAGCAGTTTCAACCATGGTAGTGGATCCTCAATGTTTCTTTTTTATCAGAAAATTCTAATACCTTATTTTCTAAAATTTTATAATTGCATTGCTACTGTAAGTTGAGTAAATCCAGTGTACAGTGTATTTCACACTTTACTGACCTTGAGAAGATTAGCACAAATTAAATTTCACGTTAACCAACCTAAAGCCATGAACGGGAAAGTAGGCTCAAGGGTATTTGGTTAATTGTGCTAAAAATATATTCATGCTTTTTGTGGAGGACATAAATGTAGCAAAAGTATTTTCCTAATAAAATATAGGTAGTTTATAGTTTGATTTCTTATGCTTTCCCTTTCATTTGTAGATGTGAATAATAGTGAGTATTTTGATGTTTTGCAAACCTGGTAGGTTTTGCTCAGCAAGCTATAATCCTTTTATTATTTTGTGTTTGAGAGACATTTAGTAAAATTATATATTTTTTTATTCAAGATTTTTACTGCTACTGTTTTATTTTTTAACCATTCATTATAGGCATAGACTTAAGATAAAAAGAAAATTAGAATCAAATCAATATTATGTATATAAATTATATGACTATTATTTACTAAAGACTTGAAGTATTAAGTCATTTTACTTTTATTTCTCCACCCTTTTACTATAATGATAAAAAAAAACAATGTTAATAAGCTTTTGTATGAATAAATGTACATTTTTCTAAGGAAAATGTACAAGAATTTTATTAGATTTGACAGGGGATCTATGTTTCAAAATATTATCGTATTAAAAGCTAAATGTTTTCAGATACTATAACAGGCTTTGAGAAAACTGCAAAATTATTATGATTCTCAAGTTTTATCTGGAATAAGAGCCAGATCTTTATTAAGTTTGTAAGTAATTCCCTCAAATGTCGTAAAATGCCTATTAGCCAGGTATACTGAATTTTTATTTTATTATTTTTTGCCTAAATTTTATCAATGACTATATTGAAAACATTTCTAACAGTAGTTTAAGATATGAATATTTTAAACCTTAAAAGTGACATATTTCATGATTGAATATCACTTTCAATTGTATGTTTTATATATGTGTGTATATATATATATAGGGAGAGAGAGAGAGAGAGAGGGAGAGAGAGAGGAAGAGAGAGAGAGAGAGAGCGCTACTCACTTTTGATAATAAACATTAGCCCTGATAGTTTGCCCTCTTCATTATTTTATTCCCTTTTGGTTTTTTAAGCACTCCATGACATGGATGATGCTTCCTTTTCACACCTTCTTTCTTGGATGTTTAATTTAGGATTTGAATTGTTAATATATCTTGATTATTACAAGCTCTAACTCATCAGATTCCATTTCCAAGCTTGGAAATGTACAACTCACTTACTGAAAGGGAAATCACTGGTCCATTTGAATGCTAATTACTACGGAAGTCCTGTATACTGTATCAAAACTCAACATAAATATGGTCATCAGGGGAGGTGAAAAAACCATTAAAATGCTCCCCAGGAGACTGAGCTCATTAGAACCTACATTAATATCCAACAAGGAATGGAAAGAGTTGCTTAGCTTGGCTAGTTCCCTTTTTGGACATGCAATTCATAGACTTTCTGAGTGTGAGTCAGGTATGTGTTCTCTATTCCAACAAGGAAGGAGATTTAAAAAATGTTCAAGTTTCTCAGAGTACAAAACAAGAAGCTGGGGCAAAGGATATCTGACTGAAAAGAAATACTAATGAAGATTGGTTATATTGTGTAAAATACTTAGTTTTCTTTCATAGAAAAGGAAAACCACCATTCTACATTTTATGCAAACAAATTTTCTAAATAACAAAAAGTAGTAGTTATTAACAAACCAGTCTTTCAGTCTTCTTGCGTCTATTATGTACCTAAATCATAAATATCAATTTTATCTCATCTGGGTTGCATCACACAATTTTGACCAAGAAGTGACTTTAACATTCTGACTGGTATTATCTCTAGAAAGTGATTGAAGTCATAAAAAGTTTTAGCTAGCACTTAAAGTAAAATATTGACATTGGGCAGAAGCAGGTACCAAGGTGACAATATCACCAAGCAAAATTCTTCTCGACTCTCACTTAGGCTTTTTATTTTATTCAATGCTAATTTAAATATATACTACTTTTTCCAATGTAAATTAATTAGATATGTACCAGTTTCACCAGCATGTTGTTATTATACATTCCTTCAATCAGTAACTTTTAAACTATATGTGTGTCAGATTACCTGGATTATTGTTAAAACCCAGATTCCTGGACCCCAGTGCCCCAGGGGATCTGTAGGTTTAACAAGCACTCCAGGTAGTCGATGTGTAGATAGGACCACATTACTTCAAATAAATGGCATTAATTAAATAGTATTATATCTGTTCATGCCCAGTGAATTTAATTTATCTGTGATTCGTTGTGACATCTGGATGATCTATTGTTGGAACTACATGACTTTTTAAAAAAGAAATCAACAGAAGGGAGGGGATGTTTTTTAATGTTTTGGCATTTCTTACTCACATGATGCATTTTCTCACATTAACTAGATCTTACCTGGTTTTAGGGTTCTTTTGTAGGTAATCATTATCATATCATATGACTCTCAAATTATTTTCTCATAAGCCCATAGAAAAAACACAATGAAGTGAACACCATCACATGCTCCTAGCCCCATTAGAAAGATGGAGACCCAGTGTCTTAGTCTGTTTGTGCTGTTATCACAAAAGACCCCAGACTATATAATGTATAAATATAAGATATTTATTTCTTATCATTCTGGAGACTGAGAAAGTCAAGATCAAGGCAATCATAGTTTCAGTGTCTGGTGAGGGCCCGGACTCTGCTTTCAAGATGATGCCCTGAGTGTTGTGTCCTCACACAGCAGAAGGGACAGAAGGAAAATGGAGTGAAGACTCCTTCAATCCCACACTCACCTCATAATGTCCCTACTTCTTAATGCTATCGCATTGGCAATTAAGCTTTAACACATGAATTTTGGGGCACATTCAGAACATAGCTCATGGCGTCCTTGTCCAGATGATTCTAGGCTGAGAGAAGTCAAGCATCAGGAACTTAACACTCTGCTATGGCTTGAATGTCCCTCCACAAAACTCGTGTTGAAACCTAATTGCCAGTGTGGCAGTGTGGGGAGGTGGGGCCTCTGAGAGGTGACTAGACCATGAGGGTTCCACCCTCATGAATAGATTAATGTTAATAGATTGGGGAGTGGGTTAGTTATTGTGGGATTTCAGCCCCCCTTTTTTTTGTCTCATGTGCTCTTGCTTCTGTGTTTGGCCCTTCCACCATGAAATGACCCTTATCAGATGCTGGTGCTGTGCTCTTAAACTTCCCCACCTCCAGAACTGTGAGACACATAAATCTATTTTCTTTTTAAATTACCCACTTTGTGGTATTTTGTTACAGCAGCAGAAAATGGACTAAGACATCTTTCCCTTCACAAATACATATTGAGGACCTAAAATAAAATATGCCAGATAATGAGATAAGCACTTAGCATACAAAGAGCTTGCCCTCATGAGGATTGGATATCTTGTCTTTTACCTTTTATGTCTTTTAACAGGTTAGCTACAGCATGAAAAAAGAAAAAATTAATAGGATAATAATATTTACCTATATTTTCAATTTGTGTGCAGTTGAAATGACAATTGTAATATACATGCTCCTAGCTCCTTAAGAGTGATCCTTTAGAGCTCAAAAAAAAAAAAAAAAAGAAAAGAAAACTTAATCCATTAGGAACATGATTAGTATTTTAGAAAGAGGAAATCAAACAAGAATAAAGGTCTAACAAAAAACCCTCCAAAACTTAACATAAGTTGAAAGTGAATAAATATTCACTATGTTTTCAACAACAATTCATTGACTAACAAATATTTGTTCTATATGACAGTGGTCATTTCATGAGCCTAAGCTCTGTTTGCTGTCAGATTCATGCGTGTTCAGGCATAATTTGTAGAACTGGTGAATAGCTTCCAGGGGGATGTTTATATGGAGAATCAAAAAATCTCCTAGAAAAATAAAAAATTCATCCTAGGGGAAAAGAGAGTCAAGATGGGTAGGTTTTGTTGAAGGATTGTAGCCACTTACTGTACACAGAAGGAAGGGATGATTCTGAGCAGGCTTTGTGTTTCTGAGATTGTTACATAGCCCAGATCTCTTTATCTCACACACAAATCCTTGGACAAGAGGGCTGAAACAGAAGCTCCAGTTAAAAAAAGCTATTGCTCTGTAATTGCTGTGGGACCTGAAGAGTGTGAGGCATTGGCAGCATTGGTGCTCATGGTGTTAGCAGCACTACTGGGGCATGCCATCAGCAGAGATTACTATGTAAATGCCAGCAATGGTGTTGGCAGTAGCATTGGTGACCACAGCATTGGGAAAGATATAAACCTTAGCAATGCCAACACGATGACTTGTGTGTCTTCAGAGTTCTGCATATTGGATAACAGTAGTCATGAAGGTGAAGGAAGGGTCAAGGAAGACTTCCAGTAATTTTATTTTCCTTAAATAATGTGTCATGCAATTTTCTGAAGCAGAGATCTTGGATAAGAAGCAATTCAAGAGGGAATAAAATTTTATTTTTGTATATATTAAACTTGAGCTGTCAATAAGTTGCAATTGGATATATGTGTGTAAAGTTCAGAAAGTGGAGTCATATCCCGACTTTGGGAGTCATTAATAATTGAAGATATGAGAAATGGTTGAGAAAATCCAAGGAGAAAGTGTATTAATTATACAGAACAGGATAAAAAGTAAAACAGAATTATAGAGCAATAATATTTGATACCCATCTTCCTGGATTAAGTAAATCTAGACTGGATTTGAAAGATAAAAGTGCTTAATAGACAGATTGGGGGGTAAGTGGTAAAACACAGTCTAGGTCAAAGGCATAGCATGTAACAAAGGCAGAGATGAGTGAAGTGCCCCAATGCACTTAAGGAACAAAAGGAAGTTTAGTATTGTGGAAGGGTAAAGTTCCATATTGCTAGGGAAAGTAGTAGGTGATGAGGCTGGAGATTTAGGGACCTGATCATAAAATGCTTTATATGACACATTCAGTAACATGAAAATGGAGACCATTATAAAGGTTTTAAGCATTGAAGAGATATAATCAGATCTGCATGCTTAAAAATGACTTTGTTAGCTAAGTTAAGGACAAATTGAAGGGCTTTTAGGCTAGGTGGGGAGAACAGTTAGAAAGCTATTTTAATAGCCAGGAAAATACTGATAATAGCTTTAAAAAGTTAAGTGTAGTAAGAAGAGAGAGGAGATAAAGTGAGACTCAAAAAGAAAAGGATGGCTCCACACAGCAAACTAGTAAATTTGTTTTCATCTGTCATGTGGTATTTTATTTATCATGGATATTTTTGCATTAGTTTTGATTTTTTTAAATTGTAATACATATTATTTATCTCAGAAAAAAAGGAACTATTGAGAAAATTCCTGATTCTGGCTGAGGAGAATGAGCAAACTGGAATTGTCCTAAAATAGTAGTAGAGGCAAAAGAGAATTTTTGAGGGAGCAGAAAGAATATAATATGAAGCTATTTAGGAAACAGTTGGCTTGAAAACTGTTTCCTCTAGACAACTTAAAGTAATAGAGCAAGATGGATTGCTTAGGAGAAAGTTGTGTATACAGAAGGGCATGCAGAAAGCATGCTTCTTGCTTCTGTTGCACAAATGCTTCTGTTACACAAGACAGAAATCTGATTCAAATTAGAGTATGCAGGAAAATAATTTGGGAGCATAAGCATCTGAGGTATTCTTAAGAGGTTCAAGAATGTGGAGAATAAGTCTGAACCACAGGAATAATTGGAGACAGTAAGTCAAACAGCAACAGGACCCTCTATCTGTTAGCTATTCCTCTATGCTATCTACGTCCTTTCTCTCTCTTCCTTCCTGCCCCATAAACACCACCATTTTGTTGTTCCATAGGTATGATGAGTCTGGGGCACTTTATTTGCTTGGTTCCAGTTCTAAAAAATGTAAGAGAAGACATACATTTTAAGGGAAGGCCTGATCTCATTAAACACCTTCCTCTAAAATATTTTTAAGCAGCATGACATAGAAAATGTCTAAGTCATACAATGAAGAGGTTCATTGAGCTTTTTTTCCAGCATAAAAGACAGCTTATGTGGCTTCTACCATGCTCTTCTACATGATTGTCCTTGAAGCCAAATACACACTTGTAAGATATCTAGACACATTACAAATAGGTTGTGGTCATGGAGCAATAATTATAGCAAAGAAACTAACACTGGATCAACATGACTTCAACAATATGCACCATAATTTAATAACAATACCTCTTATTTCTTAATGGCCCACAGACTCCTGATGGTGAAGTGTATGTGGCTGGCCTTCTTTGTCTCCCTTATATCACTCTCCGCATTTACATACTTCAGAACTTTTGCTAACATTAATAACAAATGACTTGTTAACCACCCCACTAGTGATCACCACATACCTTATTGGATGACAGCACTCTTAACCTATACCCTCCAAAATTACCCAGGCTTATCAGAAACTTAAAAATATTTGTATTTATTGTTGGACCCTGTGGCTCACACCAGATTAGAGAGCTGACAGAGGGAGACCTTGTCTCAAAAAGAAATGAAAAAATAAAAACACAACCCTGCATTTATGAACATTCATTAAATGCCTAGTGATTTACATAAATGCTAACTTATTTCACTTTACAATAATCTTCTGAGGTAAATTTTAGCATCCCTATTTAGTAGATGAAGAATCTGCAGCCTAGAGTGCTTATGGAATCAGAGTAAGATCATGCTAAGTGCAAATGCTAGATCTGATTGGAAGTCAAAGTCAACCTGACTCCAAATGTGTGCTCTTCTTCACCCTGCTTTCTTGCTTATGCTAAGCAGCAAGAGAAGTACGATGGCTCATTAATGCTTTAACGTACATATGTATATGTATACAATAAACTCTTTTTTGTGTTATATAACATATTGACACAGTTCAATTAAACAGTCCTTAAATCTTCAGTATGGATATAAATTACGAAACAACTTAAAATGCCATATTATCCATCTTGAAATTGAAAGACAAAATCATTGTTCCACAGATGTATAATAAAAAATTATAGCAAAAATAGTTGACATACCCACATGCATGCAAAAAATTTGGTTGCCTATAAACCTCAGCCCATTTGCCTTTTTCAGGTAAATACTCTCAATTATATATTTCGGTGAGGCTTCTGAATGCCTTTTTAGCCTTCTTTCTCCTCTTTATATCACTCCTCATATTTTTAAACTTCAGAAATTTTGCTAATATTAATAGCAAATAAATACCCATCTTACTGCTAGTAACAACATATCATTATAGAGTGACAACACTCTAACAAACTTTCTTTACTAATATCTAATTGTATGTCAATAGATGCTTCGGTGTGTGTAGTTGACCCTTGAAAAGTGTGGGAGTTGGGTCACCAACTTCTTGCACAGCTGAAAATTAGTGTATAGCTTTTGATTCCCAAAAAAGTTAACTACTAATAGCTTATAGTTGACTGGAAGCCCTATGGATAACATAAACAATCAAAATGTATTTTGTATGTTTTATACTGTATTCTCACAATAAAGTAAGCTACAGAAAGGGAAATGTTCTTAAGAAATCATAAGGAAGAGAAAATATATTTACTACTCATTAAGTGTGATGACTAAACTCTGATTTTTTTTTTCTTATTTTTCCCAAATTCCTATCTAAGAAGTTTGGGTAGTCATGTCCTATGAATCATCAATTCTCATCAGATGGGTTTTATTTATCCCTATATATCATGACTGACTTTTCTACCTGAGTCTGGCATAAAATTACATGACAGATAAAGAAGAAAATCAAAATGCTTTATCCCAAAACATGTTTCTTTGCCATATTTTGAAATGGCCCTGCAAAGCCATCCTTTGTGGGAGAAAATTTGCATCTGTAAAGAATCTCTATTAACATAGCTAGGTCTTATTCGTTCCAGGCCCTCCCAATCATGAAGAAATTAACTGAAAGTCTAGCATCTTTTAAAGGTCTGTATAGGAAACATTTATCATCTATTGTCTCTAAGGGCAGTCACTATGAGACTTAAGAACATTGGTCTCCACAATCTTGTATCTTAACCTAAACATTTCCTTTCTATAATCCCAGATCTTTAGATAAACAATTGTCAACCAGAAATTTTTAAATTTACCTATAGCCTGGGACTCTCCTTCCCCCTACCTGTCCCCACCGGCTTTCAGTTGTCACGGACCAATGTACATCTTAAATGTATTTGATTGATGTCTCATGTCTCCCAAAAATATATAAAACCAGGCTGTGCTCTAACCACCCTGGGCACATGTACTCTGGATCTCCTGAGGGGTGTGTCACAGGCCATGGTCACTCATGCTTGGCTCAGGATCAATCTCTTCAAAGATTTTCCAGTTGGACCCTTGCTGTCAACAAGTGGAAATGGATCATTATAAGGGTCTTTATCCTCATTGTCTTCACACTGAGAAGGCTGAGGAGGAGGAATAAGAGGTGGAGTTGGTCTTGCTATCTCAGAAATGGCCGGGGTGAAAGAAAATCCATGTGTAAGTGCACCTGTGCATTTCAAACTTGTATTGTTCAAGTGTCAACTGAATATTCATAGATGCTTGTATATCTATAGTGGCTTCTATATGCTATATGACTTACAGGACTAAAAGCAACTTTCCACAGGAGGAAAATCTAACTTATTGAGTAAAAATGTGATAAATGAATATTCCTTCAGAGTCTACTGTTAGAGTGTTCACTGATACTAATATCTTTCCTGACATTCTCCCTAGAGGTGAATGAGTTGTAGAGAAACAAAGACTTACAAGTGTATACCAGAAAGAAATATTGAAATCAGCTCATAAGAGTAAACTGTGAATCACTCACTTTAAAAGTGATCCTGATTGTAAATGAGAATATAGTATGTGACATGTCTAACTATTGCCCAGAGTTTTCAAGAGCTGACATTCCATCTTCAGGTTTTATACTACCAAACCTACATTGTTTACGACCTTGCAAAATTTCTTTGAGCCTCACTAAATTGTAGAGTCTTAAATCAAGATCCTGACAGGGTGAGATGATTCTTGAAGGAATAATAACCTGCAGATCAGGCAAAACAAAATTTAGTTGGATCTTAAAATGACTTGGGTTAACTCTAGCAATGGAAATGTCAGTCAAAGGGCCTCGAGTCAAGGCTAACTCCAAACTGGTATTTGACTCGTAAGGCTGGATACCTTGGTTATTATTGCTTCTATTATATTTATACATTTTTCAACTCCAAATGTAGAAATAAAAACCCGTAAGCCTGAGTGAACAAATATCAGGGCCAAATACATTCGTAATTTAATTTGAAGTAAGGAAAAAGAAGTTGGTTCTAAATCCAGAGCATTTGGACCTTATAAATCAAGTCTAGACATTAAGAGTTCTAGGGATACCTCTGTGTCTTTGTTGTTTTGTTTCCTTGTGGAGCCGAAGATGGAGATGATGGGTGGCTTTGCAAAGTCACTGAGGAGAAAGACCAAGCACGCTCTTCATGCAGCTACATTGTAAGATAGAAATATTATTTCTGGCCATTAGATTCTGAGGTATTTTAATCTGAAAAAGTGTCAACAAATACTTTATACCTATTACTAATATGATCAATGAACAGATGTAGCTTTGGCCTTTTCCTTTTCCTATTTATAAGTAAGAAATATAGCATTATAATACAATGATGTGAATTATTTTTGATATGTATTATGGACTAAATGACAAATCTCACACTATTAATAATATATTAATAAAATAAAAATTAAGGCCATGTTAATTTTGATTAATATTTTCTAAACTGAAGACATCAGTTTCTTCTATTTTGCAAAATATTTTTCAATCACCTCTGTTGTAGAAACTGCTATTTTCTATTATTTATTCTCTCCTTCCTTTTGGTAGTAAAATCTCCTGAATTTTCAGTTGATGCCAAGATTAGTAAAACAAGGTTTTTTTTGTTTTGTTTTAACTCTCAGAAACTTGTAATACAAGAGTAATCTAAATACATATTACAATTTTTTCTTTGATATTTATCCCAAAGAAGTTGTAACAAAGTCTATAACAATTGATATATAGGAAGATGAAATGACTGTCTTCTTTTTGAGGAGACCTGAAATAGCAGGTTGGGTGTATTTTGTTTCGGACATTTTAAGTTCATGATTTCTATTATATTTGCAAGTGGAGATATCACTTGAGTGATTTCATGATTTCAGTATGAATTTGGAGGCCTGTACAGAAGTCTGAACTGCTGTCAGAACTAAAATTATAAATCCAGTCTCCACATAAAAATGCTATTTAAAGCCATAAAGTTGTATGATATTATCTGGAACAAGACAGCGTATATGAAAAGAATCTACAATTCATTAATAGCACTGTGGGATTCAAATATTTATTTATAGTAAAGGGGGAATTAGAATTGGCGAGCATGAGTCCCTGAATAAGATGGCGATCAGGAAAATGTGATCTCCTGGAAGCCAAGAAAACAAAATGTTTTGTTAAGAAAGCAGTGCTTAAAAATACTGAATGTCACTGAGATGTTAGGAAATATAAGAAAACAACAAATGACTTTTAAATTTGAAGACGTGAATTTTACTGATAATCTTAAAAAAAAGCAATTCCAATGGCTTGGTAATCATTGAAAACAAATTGAACTCGCTTGACGATAGAAAGGAGGAAAGAAAATGAAGACAACTATTATTGATCACTCTTTCAAGAAGTTTTTTTGAGTGGAGATAATCACATCCATAGCTAAAGCTTACAGAGCTCACATATGTAGGTACTGTTCTAATTCTGTTTACATGTATTAACTCATTTTATCTTTACTTCAATACTACTAGAGTGATATATTGATTGTTCTCATTTTAGAGATAAGAAAGCTGAGGCATGGAGTATTGAAATAATTTGTCCAATGTCGTATGCTAAAAAGTGGCTGAGCTAAGATTCAAATCCAGGCAGTTTATAACAGTAGAGTCTGTACTCATACCTAATTTCGTTGGTTTTGACAGACTGTCAGGACTCTTTCATTCCCACTTGTTTTCCATTGCCTTGTAGTTGACAAGGACCCAGGTCCCAGACATTGAAATGCAGCTAAGAAGTAGAATTTCAAAGCTGAGGGTTTGAAAATGAAGTGTCATTCAGATCTACATCATCTTTGGATCTACAGTCTTTGATCTAGAAGACTCTAATTTTTTTTTTTCGTTTGGATGAGGTTTGTAGTTTTTATAAAAGCTATATTTTGTTCTGATTTTGTAATTTTTAGAGAAAAATTGACACTCACAATGACATTGGCCACTTATTCATTTTTCAGTCTGAGAATGTAACGCAATTATTCTTCCTATAACTAGCTGGAAAGAAAGGGATAGTGAAGTCAACTGCTGCATAGTCTTTAGGCTGCAAGGAGGTTCAGGCATTGGCTTCTGACAAAAATAATACTTATAGGCATAAAGGAAAACTGTAGGGAACCTCAAATTAAGATTAAAACAGGGTAGCCCATACAGAGTGCTTTTACATCTTATGTTAAAATATTTCTCACTGTTACTTTAGACTGATAAACAAGTTTTCCCCCAGAATACAAAAATCTATTTTTTCCTGGTTGAAAGCAAAGATCTTTTTGCTTTCAAAACCATCTTCACCTACGCTTTTATAGTGAAATACTGTATATTTGAAGCATGACTAGCACACTAGTAAAAAAAAAGACACCTTATTCATCTTTATTGAATTAGCTGCACTAATTCCTCGTGGTGTGGCCATGAACAAGTTACTTAAACTCTCAGTGTCCCAATTTCCTCATCCATAAAATGAGAATAATAATAAATATCTATTTGCTGAATGTAAAGCATAGTTAGCATTCCAAATTTGCACCAAATGAACAAAACGTTGAAGTTTATGTTTCTGTGAACCACTATGTAACACATGATTAATCTCCTATAGAACGGTCTAAACTTTTCGTGACATTCCCAGACATATACAGCTGATTCCAACCAACTCCAAGTCTCTCCTTCAAATCATCCACTTACTTAGTTGTAGTTTTCCTAAAGCACTTTTATCATCTTGAGTCTTCTTCACTCA
This sequence comes from Cheracebus regulus, assembly GCA_963574635.1. Classification (NCBI taxonomy): domain Eukaryota; kingdom Metazoa; phylum Chordata; class Mammalia; order Primates; family Pitheciidae; genus Cheracebus; species Cheracebus regulus. Next base: position 21,851 of record CAUYQU010004585.1, read on the forward strand.
AAAGTGATAACGATTCCCTCTTATCATCTGCATCATCGTCCATGTATAACACCTATATTTTAAGATGCTCCCAAGTTTGTGGGTTATTCTGTTTTATTTTTCTTAACTTCCTTTTATTCCACTAGTTATTCTTACTTTCCTATAGACATGCCCTTCTCACTATACCATTAAGTTACCTGCACTCTTTTCTCAAATCGGTCCTGGAAACTCCTCACATTTATTATTTATTTATTTATTTTTGAGGCAGAGTTCTGCTCTGTCAACCAGGCTGGAGTGGAGTGGCCGAATAGCAGCTCACTCCAACCTCCACCTCTTGGATTCAAGCAATGCTCCTGACTCAATCTCCTGAGTAGCTGGGATTACAGTCATGTGCCATTATGCCTGGCTAATTTTTGTATTTTTAGTAGAGACTGGGTTTCACCATGTTGGCCAGGCTGGTCTCAAACTCCTGAGCTCAAAGCAATCAGCCTGCCTCAGACTTCTAAGGTACTAGGATTACAGGCATGAGCCACGGTGCCTGGTCTCCCACTTAAATCTTTTGTGTTTCCTACAAAATAAAGTTCAAACTTCACATTTACCATTGCAGTAGAGCATTCTATTCAATTTTGTAAGTTCTTAGACCTATTTATAATTGCTAGAAGTTTTTTGTTGTTGTTTTGTTTTGTGGAGCGCTTTTTCCCTTTCCTAGAAAATAGTCAATACAGATTCCTGATTCAAATAAATATGCCTCTTCCAACCTCACTTTCCTGCCTTATCTTTTACAATTGCCATTTATTTCCTCTTCTGAGACAGTGTATGCTCTAGACTACTGCCATTTCTAAACATTCCAAGTACTTACATGGTTTTGCATATCTATTTATTCTATCCCCTATGATTAACATTCAGTTTTACTTGTCGAGGAGATTCCTACTCTCTCTTCCTGGTTTGTACATAAAGCTTTTCCAGACTTTTGAAGCTAAATTCTTCCTCCACTGGATTTTAACAGCAACTCTTACACACATCTCTCATAGGCTAGAACTGATCACACTGCCTTCTGATTATTAGTTTAAATAACAGGCTCATCAGATGCTGAGCTCCAGCAAGTGGGAAGAGAGCCACCTCCATCTGTGCATTACATACTAGGCCTTAGATCTGGAAAGTTAATTCTAATATCGGTTGTTTTAAAAAGCCTATTTAATATCACAGATCCTCTTGTAAGCTTTGTTATTGAATCTAGCCATAATAATGTTATCACTTGTAATGACTCAAATTGCAAAGCTGCCGAATTTTTTAGTTGTAAAGGAAGTAAGATATCCATTGGTCTAACCCATGTATGTGTTACATATTTCCAAGTCATATAGTGAGACAGTAATAGTTTTTTTTTTTTTTTTTTTTTTTTTTTTTTTACAAATTAATTGCCCAAATGCTGCCTTATATCTAGTTTCTTAAAGTCTAGCTCATTTTGTCCTGAAAATAGTGTTATTACTAGCAAAGTATCGCTTATTTTGATGGAGCTGTTTTAAATATTTTATACCCATTAACATTAATTTGTTAAATCCTGGTAATAACTTTAGAATTCATTGGCAAGCCAATTTGTAGTATCTTCAAGCACAGTAACAATCTCATATAATCTTTTGTTCTTCAATTAAAAATTTAACACCTACTATGTGTCAATTACGTAATACAGACTAAAGTATTTGTCTATATATAGCTTCATTCTAGATGGGTAGAAAAATATGGACATTTAAGCAAAGTAGTACCGGGTTTGATAAGGGCTATGGAAACAATTATAATAAGGTATACTTTAGATGGGGTAGTTAAGGATGGCTAGGGGAGATGAGATCAAGAGTAGCGTAGAAAACCTGGCCTTTGACAGAGGGAAGCTCAATTCCTCTATTGTAATGATAGTGAGAAAGAAGAAAAGAAGGTAAACGCAGGTGTATTTGTTGTTTGATTGTGGAAAAGTGAAGGATTTCCTATTAGTGACTGACATTTCCAAAGCAAAATTAAAGGTGGCATAAGTATATTAAGTAGTGCTTGAGATTTTTAAAAATATGGCCCCTCTTTAGCTTTTGCCAAATGTCTATACACTTTCTCCTGTGGAAAGTGCCTCAATCACATTCTGTTTATCAGAATCTTGTATCTAAATTATTATCCTGTTTAATTCTGAGCACATATTTGGCAAACAATAAAGAAGTGCTATCACAAGAGCCGCTAATCACATTCTTGCTACCCAGATTTAACAACCAGTAAACTGGTTGGCATTGTGCTATGATAGAGATGGGTGGTCTTTGATGAATGTTTATACCTCTACAAATAGCTCAATTGTGACTGTCCAAAACAGAAAGCTTTGCAAGGCTTTGTACACTTTTACAAAAGCAGAGCCTTTGTTTGTTATAAGTTAATAGCTTTAGCAAACATGTAGCCAAGACGGCTTTTGAATGAAAGGTGACTTCAAGCTAAGTCACCTTGCCAGCCATATCAGAAAAGGAAATAACTCATTATGTGTGGGCACTAAAGAGTAACTGTTGTTATTTTGTGCACTGGAGATATAATGTACCAGGAACATAATACTCCTTGATTGAAGTTTTGATAAGGGTAACTACTTCTCTTTTTCTGGTTAATTCTGAAGACATTCTTATGTTTTTCTACATTATGTTCAGATATTTGCCTAACTCCAGTTGCTAATACATATAGTAAAAGATTAGTTCTCATAATAATTGGCATAAAATGAAAAAAGGACACATTTTCAGTGCAATTAGAGAGTTAAGCAATGCTTTAGGAAAATGCAGAGAAGGTGTGACTTTGCTGTCTATGTTATATCATTCCTGTACTATCTATATATGATTAAACCTTGTTTTGTAATCTAGTTTATTATAGTAGTAGTGCCACCATTATTTGCATTTCTGTTAAAGATGAGAAATATTCCATCAATTAAATACATGTTTTTGGGGTTTGGGAGAAGGTAAGAGGTTTCATTGCTTTATCCAAATTAAATTTTATTTTCTTTTATTTTTTTTTTTCGAGACTGAGTCTTGCTCTGTCATCCAGGCTGGAGTGTAATGGTGGATCTCGGCTCAATTCAGCCTTACGTCCCAGGTTCAAGTGATTCTTCTGCCTCAGCCTCCCAAGTTGCTGGGACTACAGGCGTGTGCCACCACACCCAGCTAACTTTTGTAGTTTTAATGGAAAACAGGTTTCACCTTTTTGGCCAGGCTGGGACCGGGCTGGTCTCAAACTCCTGATCTCAAGTGATCTTTTTGGTGTGGCCTACCAAAGTGCTGGGATTACAGGCATGAGCCACCACAGCTGGCCTGAATTTTCTATAAACATAAAATTTTTAAGATAAATTTAACCACATTGCTCTCTGAAATTTTTCTCCATCCTACCGCTTTATTTAGAAAATGAATGTTTCCAAATTAAAATTCTATACAGTAATCAGTTTTTATGACCAGTGATTATAATTTTCAGTTATTTACATTTTTCAGTTTACAAAGTACTTTTATTACTCCACATTAAAAGGGAAAAATCTGGGTAATACAAGAAAATTTTCTACCCTGAAAAGGGTTTGTAATACAGATTACCTAAATGCTAGTGCTGTTTGGTTACTTTTGGCTTTCTCCTTGTATAATTTTTATAATTTATGTAAGATAGTTCATCTCCTAAGATTCTGTAAACTACTTTTGAATTTTTTAGTGTTTGTTTATATATATAATTAAAAATAAAAGTGAAACTAGTTATTAGAGAATGAGAAGAATTTTATTGGTAGTCAATTTATGCTGTAGCATATTTGTTCCTAAATAACAGAAAAGTAAATATAAATGATGGTAGGCTGGGTGCGGTGGCTCACGCTTCTAATATCAGCACTTTAGGAGACTGAGGCAGGAACATCGCTTGAGCTGATGAGTTCAAGGCCACCCTGGCCAACATAAAGAGACCCCACCTCTAGAATTTTTTTTTCCTTTTGTATTAGGTGGGTATGGTGGCACAGGCCTGTCTGTAGTCCCAGCTACTCAGGTGACTGCGGTGGGAGCATTGCTTGGGCTGGGGAGTTCAAAGCTACAGTGAGTCCTGTTCATACTATACTTCAGCCTGGGTGGCAGGAGTGAGAACCTGTCTCAGAATAAACAAACAAAAATGATGGTAGCTCTACCCTGTATTCAGTGAGATTATAAAATGAGTCACTCCTCAGGACATGTAAAATAATCATAATAAAATTTTGGAGACATAGTCAGAATCTACTAACTCTGTCCTTTGCATGTTCTTATCTTTTGATTGCTCTACTCTTGTTCTTCTATCTTCTGTTATATTAATTTATATGCAAAACATACTCATAGATTTTTAACTTGGTTTGGGACCTGTACAACAAGGGGCAAACCAGCCTAAATTATAAATCAAAAGGCTTTGAGCATGCCCTTTATTTTTCTACATGGTAACAAAGAATTACAGTTGGATGTGCTGCAACTGGCCTACAATTTTTGCTCTTGGGAAGAAAATAAAAGAACACCTAGAAAATGCATAATTCATCTTTATTCATTCGGTCATTCAACAAATATTTGCAGAGTTCCTTTTCCCTGCCAGCGACGGTGCCAGGCGCTTGATATATGATAATGAACAAAAGAAACAAGACCTCTGTCCCCATGAACTTCAGAAGGACATTCAGCCAATAAATACACACACACACACACACACACACACACCCCTTCAAGTCATGTCTTGCAGAGAGAAGTTCTGTGTAATGAATTAATACAACATAGTTTATGTTCAAGTGTTTAGTCTAGGAATAAAGTCTGGAATTTTACCAGGCACATACCACCCACTGTGTGCTCCTAACAACCTTTAGCTCTTATGGCCACATTTGAGTTTCTTTTGCTGTGTAGAATGTGTAAAAAGCTGATGTTTGAAAATGTTCATAGAAACTCAAGCAATAAACAAATACATAATATTGTACAAAAATTTTCACCAACTCGAGTCAGAATTTAGATATTTAAAAATAAGATCAATTAGATATCTTTAATATTTCAGGAAAAGCAAAAACTAATAGAGATTTCTCAGAAATGAGATCAACTCATTTTGGGTAAAGTTTCAAGTAGCTAAATTATTATTAAGTGATTTTTTTCAAATTTAAAATAGTACTTTGTTAATTTTTTTTTTGTTTTTCTTTCATTACCATTCAGCTTCTCTCTAAAATTGACTGTGATGATAAATTGTATATGTCATCTTGACTGGGCCACAGGGTTTCACCAAACATTTGGCCAAAAATGATTCTGGTTTTGTCTGTGAGGGTGTTTATAGATGAGGTGAACATTTGAGCTGGTAGACAGTAAAGCAGATTTGCCTCCTTAATGTGAATGGGCTTCATCCTATCAACTGAAGACCTGAGTAAAACAAAAGGCTGAGTAAGAGGGAACTTTTTCTCCCTGATTACATAACTTGGGACATTGCCCTTTCTGATCTTTGGACTCAGACTGAAACATTAGTTATTTCTAGGTCTACAGCCTGCCAGCTTTTGAACTGAAATTTACGTCATCTACTCTCCTTGTTCTCTGACATTTGGACTCAGACTAGAACTGTATCAGTTCTCCTGGATCTCCAGCTTGCCAACTGCAGATCTTGACACTTCTCTTCCTCCATAGCAGTGTGTGCTAATTGCTGATAGATTTTGGTACCATGAGTGAAGCTAGAGGAACAACATTTTAAGGATAAGTTTTCTGAATTGGTTCTGTGGTTTTTGAAATTAGTTCTCTAATCTGTACAGATTTAAATAATCAATTTCTAGTAGCAAAGCACCGATAATCCATGGCATGATCTGGTAAGGGAGATTTGCAAAATGTCAACACTGGATACTCCTAATCAAATACGTATAAGAAGCAAAGATCTGGGTGACTATGTATATAGTAACCTCAATACTTTTGTCCAACTAATGAGTAGAATGGGTTGGCTGATTGGTCTAATGTTATTGGCCAAAGCAGGGAAGAAAAGGATAAGGTTATGGATCTGAATTCCCAGCTCAGGTGCCATATAAAAGAACTGAAAGCTTTTCTGTGTGCCCAATACTTATTTCCTTATAGCTGTAGAACTGAGATTGCTGAAAAAAAAAACCCTAAAATCTCATCTTCTGAGTGACTGAATTATAGTACATGTTGAATTCTCAGCCTCACAGGATGCTTGCTGAGTTACTGGAAAGGGGTGGGGAGGGAGAGAGAGGGAGAGAGAGAGAGACAGAGTTGTATATGTGTATAAGTTTGTATGTGTGGTTTTAATTTTGGATGACAATGTACCATAAAAAAGACAGATAACTGATAATTATATATAATTCAGTTTTTCAGAGTTTATAGTTTAATGTATTTTAAACAGTTCAAGTCTACAAATTCAGTCATGTTTAGCATTACTAATTATAAATGGGAACGAGGATACACAATAGCAAACAAAATTAGGCAAAATATTTCTTCCCCTTTGGAGACTGAAATAGTTGAGACCTGTGAGATAATCAGCAAAAGATTAGAACCATTACTCTCTGTCATTGAGAAGCCTATATATACCTGTGGTTGGTAAAGGTCAGTTTCCCCAGAGGGAAGTCATTTGTTCACTTCTACACAAACTGGTCTTCTAGCAAGTGATGGAAGTCCTTTGAAATTAAGTACAATCTCAAAGAATTGGCAAAACCTGAAATCGATGCCTGAACATGAGCAATCAACAGTTCAAAAGCCTGGAGCTAGATTGAAGCTATTCAGTAGCCAAACCACTCAAGTGAAGAAGACAAAGAAAAATAAACTTTCTGTGGATCATAAATGCACAGCTGAGAGTTTTATAGTTTTAAGGATTCTTCTTTGTGAAGAGAAATGACCTCAAAATATTAGATGATTTGGGGTAGTTTGGGCAGGGGCACTGTCCTTTCCAGAGCATGCCATGCTTGTGCCAACTCACATACCCAAGTGGCCAGATGTGACTGGAAGTGGTTCCATATGTCTAAATGGTAGCACTTGCAGGCACAAGTCAGTGATTGGATTAATGGCTCTTGGCATGATGTCATCTAATCCAATTGAATGGGTGTCCTTGTCCTGTTATGAAAAGAAGTAAGACCTGTCTTATTATATCACTTATTGGGATGTCTTTCCATGAATCCAAACAGAAATTGTCTGTTTTCAATAACTGCCATTTAAAAATAAGTATTTAGCTTATATTCAATCCAAGCTAAGTTGACCTACATATATGTTTATTTTTTCAGATTTAGGAACTATTTTATGATACATTGGATAATTTTTAATAGTAGTATATTAAGCGTTTAACATTCTAAAAATTTTACTCATCTTAGATACTAAGTTGTCTCATAATTATTTTAGAGGAAACAAATATTACATTGCTATTCTTAGAAATATCTAAAAAATTACTAAGTTTCAGCCTAATTTTCTGGGGAGAGGGGAAAGAGTTGAATTTAGAAAAACAGTGCAATTTTTCAGACTTGTTAGTGACAATAAATTTTTCACATAAAATACTTTATATAGTACAATTACAAATTCAGACACAAATATTTGGGCCACTTTTACCTTTTTTCTCTTTCAGCATATATATGTGTATATATATATACATATATATCTACACTAAATATACATATTTTTATATATAAATTGTCTTTCAGAATGCTATTGATTGAAAGATAATTCTCATTACCAATGTTGCGCTTATATACGCTTATTTGATAATTTAAAAATATGACACAAGTTGTTCGTTGCCTGAATTTCCTAATAATGTCGTTGACTGAATAATAATGAATATTAGAATCTCTGTCTTTTCATTTATGAGTGTATTGTCTATGGGAAACCACATTCTAGTGACAGACTGTTAATTTGTTTTTCCAACTTGGTGTTCAGTGACACATTCTAAAGAGTCAAAGTACTTTTATAATCAGAGGACCTCATTACTAAGAAGATTGTTTTAGCTAATTTCATCCACTTATGCTATTTTTGTGAATCTTTATACTTGGGCTTCTTCACAATTATAGACATTTTTAGTTATTATAACATTTCTTCTGGATTTTGCTAGCACCAGGAAATCACCTATATTCTATGAAAACAGCTGGACACTTGACATAGCTTTTGAACATTTCTTGTCTTTCCTCATTTTTTGGTGGAATGTTTATTCTTTCCTGAAAATGATTAGAACTTGAGCGTGCACAGCATCCTCACCACCAAATGTATCCTTAGCATTTTGTGCAATTACAAATACATGAATGTATATATATAAGCACTACAACAGCATTTGTGCAGCTCACACTTTGAAAAGTCTTTCTGCATCTGATTAAAATACATCACCGCTATACCAATCAGCTTTGGGAAGTTTCAAAGATACTTCCTAAGGTCAAAATTTTGTGGTTGCTTTCTGAAAAAAAGGATAAAAAGTCTCCCTTTTGCTCACCCTGTGTATGAAGGAAATGTCATTATAAAAACTTCATTAATATGTAAATTGCAACATTTTGATTAGCACTTGCAGACCCCTTTTGTTAAGAAAAAAGACAGAAGGAGCTAACCAGATTGCAATAATTTACATAATAAAAACTCAGTGGTGGCAATGCCACCAAGTAGAGAACCTAAAGAAAGCTAGAATGTCTTTTTTAAACAGATTAATAAAGTATTGGAATCACAAAGTACAAAAGGAAAGAAAATATTTCTCTTTTAACTGACAAACTCTAGGGGAAATTACAGGTACTGCAGATTATATTAAGATGATAGGATTGAACACGTAGCCAATGGCATCAGCACATACACATTTTTTTTCAATTTAGAAATCCATGTTTCCATCACTTGTGTGCAGGGATTTAAATTAAAAACACAGGCATCCATTAATGAACTTGGTTTTGGTAGAAGATAATGTAAACGAGACAAGTTTCTTGTGAAAATAACTAACTCATACTCATTTAACTAATCAAAAGCTATATTTCAATTTAATGTGAAACATTTTTAAACTTAAAAAAAAGAAAATTTAAGATTTTATTTATCATTCAGTTTTCAGTATGTGTTTTTGGTGCCTTGTAGTTGAGGATTAAGCTTTGATTTTTTTCTCCTCTTGCCCAAATTCCTAATCTAAGGGGTCTGGGGAGTTATACCCTACAAACCACAAATTATCATCACACACTTTATATATTGTTAAAAACAGAGGATGTCCAGGTTCTTGGTGTCTTGAACAAAGAACTGGACAAAACGCACACACAAACCCAGGAAGGATAAAGGGTTTTATTGAAAATCAAAGTACACTCTGCAGTGTGGGAGCGGACCTGAGCATAGAGGCTCAAAGGCCCTGTTACAGAATTTTTGAGAGCTTAAATACCCGCTAGAGGATCCTATTGGTTACTTTGGGTATGCCGTATGTAAATGAAAAGGATGAAGTAAAGTTACAAAGTCATTTATGGCATAGGCCCTATGGAGAGGATGCTTCGTGCTATAGCTGAAGTGTGAATTGGCTTACGTTCCCTGACTCCAGACTCTGTTTTCCTGCCTCCTTGTGACTTACTTTCCAATCTGACTCTGGCATAACATTACGTGCCAAAGAAGAAAATAAAAATATTTTACCCTAAAACATAAGTCTTTGCCTTATTCTGAAATGGCCCTGCAAAGCCATCCCTTGTGAGAGAAAATCTGCATCTGCAAAGAATCTCTGTTAACGTAGCTAGAATTTTTTCTTCAGGCCTTCCCAATCCTAAAGGGATTAACTGAGAGTCCAGCACCTTTTAACAGTGTGAATAGGAAGCAATTGTCATCTATTGTCTCTAAGGGCAGCCACTATGATACTTCAAAAGAACATTGGTCTCCACAATCTTTTATCTTAACCTGAACATTTCCTTTCTATTGATCCCAGGTCTTTAGAAAAACTCAACCAATTGTTAATCAGAATATGTTTAAATTTACCTAAAGCTTGAAAGCCTCCTCCCCCAGTTTTAAATTGTCCTGCCTTTCTGGACCAAACCAGTGTATTTCTCAAATGTATTTTATTGATGTCTCATGCCTCCCTAACAATGTGTAAAACCAAGCTGCACCCTGACCACTTTAGGCAGATGATTCCTGGACATACTGAGGGCTGTGTCACAAGCTGTGGTCACTCATATTTGACTCAGAATAAATCTTTTCAAATATTTCACTGAGTTTGACTCTTTCTGTAGACAAAGCCCACAGGACATTTTAAGAATAGGTCATCTAAGCAGAGAAAAGCACATGAAAAAACTGAAACAATATTGTGTGTACTTTGATAGAAAAGTACTTTCCTTGGATATATAGACATGGCACAAATGGAACTAAGGCATAGATTCTTCAGATTATTGCCTTTTCTGCACTTCACTTATGGTTTGTTAAATACATCTACACATTCATTTGATATTAGGTTAGTGGTATTGCATTAAATAAAACAAAGTCTATGGCATATATGGAAATATGCTATGTGGAAGGGAAATGTAAAAATACTAATTAGAATTTTTTTTTTTAATCGTACTTCAGGTTCTGGGATACATGTGCAGATCATTCAGGATTGTTGCATGAGTACATACATGGGAAGGTGGTTTGCTGCCTCCAACCCCCGTCACCTGTATCTGGCATTTCTCCCCATATTATCCCTCCGCAACCTCTCTAGTCCCTCTGTCCCTCCCCTATTCCCCACCAACAGACCCCAGTGTGTGATGCTCCCCTCCTTGTGTCCACGTGTTCTCATTGTTCAACACCTGCCTATGAGTGAGAACATGCAATGTTTGACTTTCTGTTCTTGTGTCAGTTTCCTGAGAATGATGGTTTCCAGATTCATTCATGTCCCTGCAAAGGACATGAACTCACTGTTTTTTTTTATGGCTGCATAGTATTCCATGGTGTATATGTGCCACATTTTCCTTGTCCAGTCTATCATCAGTGGGCATTTGGGTTGGTTGCAGGTCTTTGGCTATTGTAAACAATGCCTTAATGAACATACGTGTGCATGTGTCTTTGTAATAGAACTATTTATAATCCTTTGGGTATATACTCAGTAATGGGATTGCTGGGTCAAATGGAATTTCTATTTCTAGGTCCTTGAGGACCACACTGTCCTGCACAATGGTTGAACTAATTTACATTCCCACCAACAAGTGTAGAAGTGTTCCTATTTCTCCACATCCTCTCCAGCATCTGTTGTCTCCAGATTTTTTTAATGATCGCCATTCTAACTGGCATGAGATGGTATCTCAATGTGGTTTTGATTTGCATTCCTCTAATGACCAGTGATGATGAGCAGTTTTTCATATGTTTGTTGGCTTCATATATCACTTCTTTTGAAAAGTGTCTGCTCATGTCCTTCACCCACTTTTGAATGAGTTTGCTTTTTTCTTGTAAATCTGTTTTAGTTCTTTGTGGATTCTGGATATTAGCCCTTTGTCAGATGGATAGACTGCAAAATTTTTTTCCCATTCTTTGGTTGCCAATTCACTCTAATAATTGTTTCTTTTGCTGTACAAAAGCTGTGATGTTTAATTAGATCCCACTTGTCTATTTTGGCTTTTGTTGCCAATGCTTTTGGTGTTTTGGTCATGAAGTCCTTGCCTATGCCTATGTCTTGAACGGTTTTGCCTAGGCTTTCTTCTAGGGTTTTTATGGTGTTAGGTCTTATGTTTAAGCCTCTAATCCATCTGGAGTTAATTTTAGTGTAAGGTGTCAGGTAGGGGTCCAGTTTCTGTTTTCTGCACATGGCTAGCCAGTTTTCCCAACACCATTTATTAAACAGGGAATCCTTTCCCCATTGCTTGTTTTTGTTGGGTTTGTCAAAGATCAGATGGTTGTAGATGTGTGACATTGCCTCCGAGGCCTCTGTTTTGTTCCACAGATCTATATCTCTGTTTTGGTATCAGTACCATGCCGGTTTAATTACTATAGCTTTGTAGTATAGTTTTAAGTCAGGTAGTGTGATGGCTCCAGCTGTGTTCTTTTTGCTTAAGATTGTCTTCACTGTGTGGGCTCACTTTTGGTTCCTTATGAAGCTTAACGTGGCTTTTTCCAGTTGTATGAAGAGGGTCATTGGTAGCTTGATGGGGATAGCCTTGAATCTATAAATTACTTTGGGCAGTATGGCCATTTTTCTGATGTTGATTTTTCCTAACCATGAGCATGGAATGTTTTTCCATCTGTTTGGGACCTCTCTTATTTTCTTGAGCAGTGGTTTGTAGTTCTCCTGAAGAGGTCCTTTACATTCTTTGTTAGTTGTATTCCTAGGTATTTTATTCTCTTTGAGCAGTTGTGAATGGGAGTTCACTGATGATTTTGCTCTCTGTTAGTCTGTTATTGGTGTATAGGAATCCTTGTCATTTCTGCACATTGATTTTGTATCCCGAGACTTTGCTAAAATTGCTTATCAGTTTCAGGAGATTTTGGACTGAGATGATGGGGTCTTCTAAATATGCCATCATGTCATCTGCAAATAGAGACAATTTGCCTTCCCCCTTTCCTAATTGAATACTCTTTATTTGTTTTTCTTGCCTGATTGCTCTGGCTAGAACTTCCAATACTACATTAGAGACTAGGATTGCAACTCCTGCTTTTTTTTTTTTTTGCTCTCTGTTTGCTTGGTAAATCTCCCTCCATCCTTTTTTTTGTAGAACAGTAGTGGTGAGAGAGGGCATCCTTGTCTCGTGCCAGGTTTCAAAGGGAATGCTTCCAGTTTTTGCCCATTCAGTATGATATTGGCTGTGGGTTTGTCATAAATAGCTTTTATTATTTTGAGATATGTTCCATCAATACCTAGTTTATTGAGGGTTTTTAGCATAAAGGGCTGTTGAATTTTGTAAAAGGCCTTCTCTGCATCTATTGAGATAATCATGTGGTCTTTGTCTTTGGTTCTGTGTATGTGGTGGATTACATTTATAGACTTGCATATGTTGAACCAGCCTTGCATCCCCGGGATGAAGCCTACCTGATTGTGATGCATAAGCTTTTAGATGTGCTGTTGCAATCTGTTTGCCAGTATTTTATTGAAGATTTTTGCATCAATGTTCATCATGGATATTGGCCTGAAGTTTTCTTTGTTTGTTGAGTCTCTGCTGGGTTTTGGTATCAGGATGATGTTGGTCTCATAAAATGATTTGGGAAGGATTCTGTCTTTTTGTATTGTTTGGAATAGTTTCAGAAGGAGTGGTAACAGCTCCTCTTTGTATGTCTGGTAGAATTCAGCTGTGAACCCATCTGGACCTGAGCTTTCTTTGCTTGGTAGGCTATTAATTGCTGCCTCAACTTCAGCCCTTGTTATTGGTCTATTCAGGGTTTCAACTTCTTCCTGGTTTAGGCTTGGGAGGGTGCAAGTGTCCAGGAATTTATCCATTTCTTCCAGGTTTACTGGTTTATGTGCATAGAGTTGTTTGTAGTAATCTCTAATGGTAGTTTGTATTTCTCTGGAATTGGTGGTGGTATCCACTTTATCATTTTTTATTGCATCTTTTTGATTATTCTCTCTTTTCTTTTTTATTAATCTGGCTGGAGGTCTACTTTGTTGATCTTTTTGAAAAATCAACTCCTGGATTTATTGAAGTTTTGAAGGGCTTTTGTTGTCTCTATCTCCTTCAATTCTGCTCTGATCTTAGTTATTTCTTGTCTTCTGCTAGCTTTTGAGTTTTTTGATCTTGCTCCTCTAGCTCTTTCAATTTTGAAGATAGGGTGTCTATTTTAGATCTTTCCTCACTTCCTTGCATTAATTGCTATAAATTTCTCCCTAGACACTGCTTTAAATATGTCCCAGAGATTCTGGTATATTGTGTCTTCGTTCTCATTGGTTTCAAAGAACATCTTTATTTCTGCCTTCATTTCATTGTTCATCCAGTAGACATTCAGGAGCAGGTTGTTCAGTTTCCATGAAGTTGTGTGGTTCTGAGTTAGTTTCTTAATTCTGAGTTCTAATTTGATTGCCCTGTGTTCTGAGAGACTATTTGCTATGATTTCCCTTCTTTTGTATTTGCTGAGGGGTGATTTACTTCCAATTATGTGGTTAGTTTTAGAGTAGGTGCAATGCAGTGCTGAGAAGGATGTATATTCTGTGGATTTGGGGTGGAGAGTTCTGTAGATGTCTATTAGGTCCACTTGGCCCAGATCTGAGTTCCAGTCCTGGATATACTTGTTAATTTTCTGTCTCGTTGATCTGTCAATATTGACGGTGGAGTGTTACAGTCTCCCACTATTATTGTGTGGGAGTCTAAGTCTCTTTGTAGGTTATTAAAAACTTGCTTTATGTATCTGGGTGCTCCTGTATTGGGTGTGTATATCTTTAGGATCGTTAGCTCTTCTTGTTGCATTGATCCTTTTAAAATTATGTAATGCCCTTCTTTGTCTCTTTTGATCTTTGTTGGTTTAAAGTCCATTTTATTAGAGACTAGGATTGCAACTCCTGCTTTTTTTTTTTTTTGCTCTCTGTTTGCTTGGTAAATCTCCCTCCATCCTTTTTTTTGTGTGTCTATGTGTGTCCTTACATGTGAGATGGGATTCCTGAATACAGCACACTAATGGGTCTTGACTTTTTATCCAATTTGCCAGTCTGTGTCTTTTGATTGGGGCATTTAGCCCATTTACATTTAAGATTAATATTGTTATGTGTGAATTGGATCCTGCCATTTTGATGCTAGCTGGTTGTTTTGCCCATTAGTTGACACAGTTTAGCAGGAGGTGGGATAGGAGATTGGCTCAGAAGTAGAAAAAGATGAAAGAAAGAAAGAAAGAGAGAGAGAGGAAGGAAGGAAGGAAGGTAGGTAAAGGCAACATTAAACAAGCAACACCCATTCAAAAAAGTGTTATATCTTTTGTATAGGCTAAAATTAATTATTCAATGTGTTATGGAAGTTGCAATGATTCTTCCCTTCCATATTCACTTAGGCACATTTGATGAGTGTTCCAAAGAAGACTGTTCTCTGTGTCTGTGACTTTAAGAGCTTTCACATGGCAAAGAAGACTGTTCTGTCTGTGACTTAAGTGCTTTTGCATAGCATCTGTGGGTCACCTGAATACTGAGTCTTTATTAGCTCTAGTCAGGTGCAATCTAAAGGGTACAAAATCAGCTTTATCTTGTTCACCTCACAGGAATGTTTTTATATTTCTTGCACACCCTGAATGTGCTGGAATCAGTGCTAGTGACTTTGTCTGGCTTCAGTATCACTTAGGCAACTGTTCAAAATAGGAGAAAGCAAAAAGAAAAAAAAATTAATAGAAGACAAGAGCTTAATTTATTAAAGTTGTAAAGAATTATTGAAATCATTCTGGAGACACCTCTCTTCAAATGTATAGTTTATCTTTAAAACCATATAGTCCAGAAGGGATTTTTTTTTTTGGGTGGGGGGTGGTTATAACTTTGAAGGGATTTTCCTTTAACTGGCTTCTATAAAAGAAATTCCATTATAACTAAAGCAAATATTGGTTTAATGGCTAAGAAAAACAACAACATCTTTTTATTTCTTTCAACCAAAGAGCTATTCCATTTCATGAGAAAAATAGTTCCTAAGAAGTAATGTACCCATGGGCAACTTAACATATATTAAGAAAAAAAAAAAAAGAAAAAGAAAAAAAAAACTTGCAGAAAGGTTTGTGGTTAGTGAAACCCTCAGACCATTTACCAGCATTTTTGACATCTTATCCATATTAGACTTTTGAAAAACATTTTGTTCAGAAGAAATTACTCATGGTACTCCTATCATTGTGAAAAGAAAAATACAGCCCTACCATCTCCAACATCCTAAGATCTTGTACATAGTTCAAATGTGATTTGGCAATCAAGTGACAGAAAGGTATGAATATCATGGGTTACTTTAAAAATCTTTAAGGACACATAAAATTGGATGTTTCCTTTGCAAATTTCTATATACTCATAGGAGGGAAGTCATATTAATTAAATATAACACTGAATCAAACAAACAAAAAAAACAACTAACAAGCCCCTTTTTCTGGCTGTTGAAAGAGTTCTTGGTATTTATAGTTGAGACAAAATTAATTGGATATGTATTTCTGTTCTAAACTTCAGCTTGCATGTATAAGCACAAGTCATGACATTTGTGATGATTAAACGCAGAGCAAATACATAAGAAACAGTGCTAGCATTTTGTTCTACATCTTTGCTCAAAAAATGTTTATTCCCAAAGGAGCATGAGTTTTTTATATATTTGAAGAATTATGGGACCAAGTTACGATTTTACATAAGTTTGTTGCAAAGTTTAAGCTAAAACTTATTACATGCATCAAATAACAGCTAGTTTTTTTTTTTTTAATCATAATATAGTAAATAGGTAAGAGCTTAAATTCGAACATAGGAGTTTCTCATTCCAGAGGTTCTCATCTTCTGTATTTTTATTGTCCCACCAGTGTGGCTCAGTGGTCATCCATCAGGAAAGCAAAGCATCCTTTTCCCCTGTAAGGAAGGAAATAGTTTATTTTAGGTTCATTGGCTGGCGCCCTGTAAATTGGACACAAAAGACAGATCAAAAAGAGAAAAACCAACAGAAGTTTGTTAACATGTGCACCATGCGCATATGATGGATGCTCAGGGCTGAGGAACTCAATGGAGTGCTTAGAACTTGAGCTGCTATAGCATCTTAGCAAAGAAAAATAATTTTGTGGAAAAGTGACAAGATGGCCAGGCACGCTTGCTCATGCCTGTAATCCCAGCACTTTGGGAGGCCGAGGCCAGCAGATCCCTTGAGGTCAGGAGTTCGAGACCAGCCTGGCCAACGTGGTGAAACCCCATCTCTACTAAAAATACAAAATTAGCTGGGTGTAATGGCGTGTGCCTGTAGTCCCAGGTATTAGGGAGACTAAGGGAGGAGAATCACTTGAACCCAGGAGGCAGAGGTTGCAGTGAGCTGAGATCACACCATTGCATTCCAGCCTGGGTGACAGAATGAGACTCAGTCTCTCCCAACCCCCCCAACAAGAACAAAGAAAAAGAAAAGTGACAAGACAATGGAAAAGGACTTGAGTTTCTAGGGCAGCAAATTGCGGGTGAGCTATAAGGGAAGATAAGGGCTAGTTAGTAAGTTTTGTTAGGCAGATGCTTCTGGTGCTATCTCTGGCCTGATAAGGGTCTAGAGTTGTTTCCTCTGATTAGGAATCCTCCTGTCTTTCCTAGTAGTGAAGGAAAGGGGGAGGGCAGAGAGTTTCTTGGGTATGTTTCTTTTATAATTGCTTTCAACTCAAAGTAATCCTTAGGTCAAAGTTGCATATTTTGGGATGGCATATTCTGAATTTCCTCATCTGTGATCAGACCTTGTTTTCTTTCCAAGATCTTACATAGTGGACCTGATGAGAATGGAGAATTTTGCAAGATATTTAAAATTAGTTTCTAATTTGCAGATATTTGTTTCTAGGTTAATTAAATCATTGGATAATTGTATATTATCAAATTGCTATCAAATTGCAATATATCAGATTGCTAGCAAATGATTTGATGAAGACACTTAACTGTTCTATAAAGTACATCATACCTGAAATACTGAGATAAAAAGCTATGACTGACAATTTGTTAAAATTTTCATTCTGCCTGTTGTAGATTATAAGAAGGCATATACATTTTGTGGTAACAAATTTTAAAAGTAGATACAGTAGGTAAATGTACAAATAGAAATATAAGTACATGACATGAACTGACACTTTGTAATGCTTCCTAAGGGGATCATGAGTACTCTCTGGAGAAGGTTGTCTCTGAGCCGGGCCCTGAAGGTTGGAGATGGTACTGGTGGGGGTGCCGAGAACCATCACAGTGATAGGGCCAGTCATCATGGATCAGGCAGGAAGATGTTTAAGGTAATAGTCCCTTTTTGGAATTGACTGTACAATAGAGCTTGTGAAGAGTAGTTTGAGAAAATGAAATTCTTGAAAATTATACTACAAATAATGGAGGAACCATGAGAGCCATATGTAAGAATATTCTGGCCAGGTATGGTGGTTCACACCTATCATTCCAATGCTTTTGGAGGCTGAAGCGGGAGGATTAGTTAACCAGGAGTTCTAGATTAGCCTAGGCAAGACTTTCTCTCTATTAAAAAAAATTTTTAAATGATAAAATTCAGCTGGGCATGTGGCATGTGCCTGTAGTCCCAGTGACTCAGGAGGTGAGGCAGAAGGATCCCCTGAGCCCAGGAGGTGGAGGATACAATGAGCTATGATCCTGCCATTGCACTCAAGCCTGGGCAATAGAGCAAGATTCTATCTCACAAAAAAAAAAAAAAAATTCTGGTAGCTTTGTGTGGGGTGTATCACATATCATACAGGAAAACACAATTGTCAGGGAAACTAGCATACTAATTTAGAACTCCAAATCTGTATCCAGAATGTTCTCCTAAACCAATGTTTCATCTGGAAGCAAATAATACATGCACACTGCTACCTTATCTCTCAAATAATGGCATATTATCATATAGGCCATCAAAACACCATAAATATTCACAGTGCATGCCTTAACTTTCTGTGATTTCTCTATTCTTGGAAGCAGATCATATATTTGGGATCTTAGCAAAATGCCAAAGGAGGAGGAAGAAGCTATGTTTATTATGGGTTTATTATAGTATTTTTCCATCGTAAAACTCAAGAGATATTTTACAATGATTTTTTTAAAAATATATTAGTTTTCATACCTGGAATAATTAGACTGAGGTAGTGTCTTAGTTTATTTGGGCTAGTATCATAAAATACCAAAGACTGGATGCCTTATGAACAATAGAAATTTATTCCATATAGTCCTCTACATTGGAAAGCCGAAATTAGGCTGCCAGCACAGTCGGGTTCTGGTGAGAGCCTTCTTTCTAGATGGTTTTTTCACCATAATCTCTCATGGTAGAAGGGAACACTTTTTTTCCTTAAGGCACCTAACCTATTTGAGAGTTCCTTCTTCTCATGACCTAATTAATCATCCCCCAAGGCCCTAATACTATCACATTGGGAGGTTAGGATTTCAATATATGAGTTTGAGGGTGGCACAAGTATTCAAACCATAGCACACAGTAAATAGAAAAAGCAAAAACAACACTGCAATATTTACATAAAAGCAGAAATCTTATTTTTTTCATCTCAAAGAATGTCCATTGAAATCAAAATAAAACAAGAAAACAACAACAAAAACCCCTTGAGTATTACTTAGATACTAGAAATGCACATTTCTTCACTCAGTGTAGAATTGAACTTCTCTGACCTAGGTTAGAAAAATAGTAAGCAAGAGTAACAATATGTTCAGGAAAATTGAAGTCAGATAATCAATTTTCAGTAACTCTCTGATTTATATGTCTAATAACATGACTGGCAATTTATAGTCTTTACCAGTAAATCTCAAAACACAATTTGCTGCAGCCATAAGCAATTTATTTAGTATAAATGGCCTTTAATTCTATTAATGATTGATTAATCTATAAATCACCAAAAGAGCCACATAAGCCTGAAAAAAATGATGTCTTAGCTTTCTTATTTATTTTTAATTCAAAAATCCTGTATTATTACTAATAAAAAATGACAGATCAGATCTTTCAAGATAAGAATGTTAATTAGTATAATATGAAAACTCTATTTTTTATTAGTATTAAATCATTTTTAAAAAACTCAGCAAAACATATACAAATTTTGGTAGATTTAGAAATACTTTGAAATTAATTAATATACTAGAAAAGTCAACAGAAATGTGTTTCATTAGTTATGCCATGAAAACCTTGTTTCTTTCCTAGGATTTAAAAGTTTCTTTGTCGAAGGAGAGATCCAAGATGGCCGATTAGCAACAGCTCAGGAATGTAGCTCCCAGTGAAAGCGCAGAGAACAAGTGGATGCCGCACTTTCCGACGAATTTTTGTTGCCCACAGACTGGGAGATTCCCAGCAGAGGAGCCACACGGGTTGCCAGCGCGACTTTTTTGGCCGGCGCGGCTGTTTTGCCGGTGCCCCAGCACGGCGCTTCCCGGTGCGGAGTATACAGGACGGACGGGCTCGGCTGGTCCCATCCCCACAAGGAAAACAGCAATTGGAAGCACTGAGAACTGAGAGTTTCACAGCAACCACAGCGAACCTGGGAAGGTCTGGCTCTGTGGGGAAGGGGCGTCCACCAAAGGAAAACTAAGAAACAGAAAAACTTCATCATCAGGTGGAGAGAGATCCAAGATGGCCATGTAGCAGCAGCTCAGGATTGTAGCTCCCAGTGAAAGCGCAGAGAGCGAGTGGATGCTGCAATTGCAGATGAATTTTTGATGCCCACAGACTGGGAGATTCCCGGCGAAGGAGCCACACGGGTCGCCAG
>CAUYQU010004587.1:0-12760 GCA_963574635.1 Cheracebus regulus
AAAAAAAAAAAAAAAAAAAAAAAAAAAAAAAAAAAAAAAAAAAAAGATTTTATGACTACTGAGTCCAGGAGGATTGAAAGATACAAGATGAACACATAAAAATCCATTGTATTCCTACAGATTAGCAGCAACCATGTGGAAACTGAAGTTAAAAACATAATAGTATTTATAAGCATTACCCCAAAAATGAGGTGTCTAACATAAATCCAGCAAAACAAGTACAACATCTGTACACTGATAACTACAAAATGCCAATGGAAGAAAAATCAAAGATCTAGATCAATGGGGAGACATAGCATGTTCATAGGCTGGAAGGCTCTACATAGTAGAGATGTCAATCTTCCCCAAAATGATCTATAGATTTAACACAATTCCTATCAAAATCCCAACCAGATTTTTTTGTAGATATAGACAACTTATCTTATAGTGTATATGATAAGGCAAAGAAACTAGAACCAAGTAAAAGGGATCCCTCTACCTGATATTAAACTTACTACTTACTATTTGATCACTGCAACACTTGAGACAGGGTATTGGTGGAAGAATAGACACACAGATCAATAGACGAGAACTGAGAACCCAGAAAGAGAACAACACAAATATCCCAAATTGGATTTTTGCAAACGCAATTCAATGGAGAACAGACTTTTCAACAAATGGCGCTGGAACCGGATATTCACAGACAAAAAAATTAACCTCAACCTAAAAACTCACACTTTATACAAGAAAAAATTCAAAATGAATCACAAATTTAAATATAAAAATGTTAGAAGAAAATACAGGAGAAGATCGATATTGGGACCTAGTGCTTGGCAAAGAGTTCTTAGACATGACACCAAAACCACAATCCATCAAAGAAAAAATAATAAGCCAGACTTCACCAAAATTAAAACTGTTTTTGGTGGCTCACGTCTGTAATCCTAGCACTTTGGGAGTCTGAGGTGGGCACATCACCTGAGGTCAGGAGTTTGAGAGCAGCCTGGCCAACATGGTGAAACCCTGTCTCTACTAAAAATACAAAAATTAGCCAGGCTTGGTGGCACATGCCTCTAACTTCAGCTACTCGGGAGGCTGAGGCAGGAAAATGACTTGAACCCAGGAGGCAGAGGTTGCAGTGAGCCAAGATCGTGCCACTGAACTCCAGCCTGGGTGACAGAGCAAAACTCAATCACGAGGAAAAAAAAACTTTTTTTACTATAGAAGACCCCTATCTGTTCCAGAAAATGGAAGCAGAGGGAACCTTTCCTAACCCATCCTATGAATCCAGCATTACCCTAATAGCCAATCTAGATTAAAACATTAGAAATTAAAACTGTAGATCAATGTATCTCACAGAGATGGAATATCCTCCTCCCAAAATATAAGCAAATCGAATCCAGAAATGTATAAGAAAAATTACGCACCACACTTGGGTTTATTATAGTTTTGCAAAGCTGGTTCAACATTTGAAAATCAATCACTGTAGAGGTCAGGGTTGGTTTTTCAAGATGGCGGCTTCAAGGCTCTGGTGTCCAGCTGTGGGCAGCTTCCCCATGGGCTCCTAGCAGGCCAGCAGTGACCAGCTGGTCTCCACTTCCAGCTCATGGGTTCAGGGAAGTGGTGGAGATCCAAGAAGAGAAGTCAACAATAATTGAAGGCTCTATCACAGCGACTCCCGAGGAGAGTCCAAATCCTCCTAACCCCTCTGGCCAGTGCCCCATCTGCTGCTGGAACCTGAAGCTCAAATATAACTGACGATGTTCTGCTGCTTAGCCAGTTCATCTGGCCTCATGGAGGCATGCTGGCCCGAAAGATGACAGGCCTACCCTGGGAAGAGCACCCCAACATCAAGGAGTGTGTGAAGATGGCCTAAGAGCAGGTCCATTACCAAATCATGGTCCTCAGCTTCCTGAAGGAGTTGTTCTGAAAAGCAAACCCCAACTCAACTGGTACCTGCCATGCTGGGTTCCTTGCTCCCTCAAGCCCATCTGCAAAAAAAGGCCCCCACTGGAACAGGGTGCTCATGGCTGTGGGGTCACCCCTCCTGAGGGACAATGTCTGCTACTCAAAAACAGCTTGGAAGCTGTATCACTGAGTGCAAGGCTTCCAGAGTTCCTCCTGCACCTGCGCTGTGGAGTAGGAGGCCTACTCACAAGCCCTCGGCCACAACTATATTCCTGTCCCACCCCACCATGATGGCCTGGCCCCTCTGACATGGATGGACAGGGGACAATGGGACAAACTTCAGTACCCATGGCCTACTCAGTAGCAATGCTGGGAGCTAGAGCCAGGCAGGGCAGTTGGGTCCCTTGGCAGCTGCTGTGGGGCTTGGGCCACACTCAGTGCTGGGGACAGTTTTGCCCAGTGGAATGTCATAAACTAGGCTCATGGGCTAAAAAAAGAAAAAAAGAAAATCAATCATTGTAATCCACCATGTCAACAGGCTAAAGAAACAAAATCATATGATCATGTCATTTGATGCAGAAAATACATTTGACAAAACCCAAGACCTAATGATTATAAAAATTCTCAGCTGCCAGGCGTGGTGGCTTATGCCTGTAATCCCAACACTTTGGGAGGTCAAGGCAGGAGGAGTACTTGAGCCCAGGAGTTTGAGACCAGCCTGGCCAACATGGCAAAACCCTGTCTCTGGTTGGGCACAGTGGCTCTCACCTGTAATCCCAGCACTTTGGGGGGCCAAGGCAGGCAGATCACCTGAGATTACAAGTTCAAGACCAGCCTGGCCAATGTGGCAAAACCCTGTCTCTACTAAAAATTCAAAACTTAGCTGGGCGCCATGGATCAAACCTGTAATCCCAGCACTTTGGGAGGCTGAGACAGGTGGATCACGAGGTCAGGAGTTCAAGACCAGACTGACCAAGATGCTGAAACCCCATCTTTACTGAAAATACAAAAATTAGCCGGATGTGGTGGCAAGTGCCTGCAATCCCAGCTACTTGGGAGGCTGAGGCAGAAGAATCATTTGAACCTGGGCAGCAGAAGTTGCAGTGAGCCAAGATCGCACCACTACACTCCAGCTTGGGTGACAGAGCAAGACTCCATCTCAAAAAAAAAAAAAAAAATTAGCCAGGTGTGGTGGTGGGCACCTGTAATCCCAGCTACTCAGGAGGTTGAGGCAGGAGAATCACTTGAATCTCGGCAGTGAGCAGAGACTGCACCACTGTACTCCAGCCTAGGTGACAGAGCAAGACTCTGTCTCAAAAAACAAATAATAAAATTAAATTAAATTAAGATCCTGTCTTTAAAAACTAAATAAAATTAATAAAAAGTAAAAACTCTCAGCCAGGCATGGTGGTTCATGTCTGTAATCCCAGCACTTCAGAAGGCCGAGGTAGGCAGATCACTTGAGGTCAGGCGCTCAAGACCAGCCTGGCCAACATGGTGAAACCCCGTCTCCACTAAAAATACAAAAATTAGCTGGGTGTGGTGGTGCATGCCTGTAGTCCCAGCTACTTGGGAGACTGAGGCATGAGGATTCCTTGAACCCAGGAGGCAGAAGTTGCAGTGTACTGAGATGGCACTGTTGCACTCCAGCCTGGCCAATAGAGTGAAACTGTCTCAAAAAAAAATAAAGATAAAAACAAAAATAAAAAGTAATACCTCTCAGCAAACTAGAAATACAGCAGAACTTCCTCAATTGACAAAGAACTTCTACAAAAAACCTACAACAAACATCCTGCTTTATAGTGAGAGACTAGATGTTTTTCCTGGATAACTGGAAACAAGGCAAGGATGTCTTCTCTTACCACTCCTGTTCAACATTGTACTGAAAGTTCTAGCTATTGCAATGAGACAAGAAAAAGAAAATGTGCACACATTTGAAAAGAGGTAGAACTATCTTTGTTCACAGATGACATGACTGTCTACATAGGAAATCCCAAAGAATCTACAAAAAGAAATTTTTAAAAAATTCCTGGAACTAATAAGCAAATACAGCAAGGTTGCAGGCTATAAGATCATCTGCTTTCCTATATGTCAACTGCTTTCCTATATACCAGCAATAAACAATTAGAATTTTAAATTTTATACACACACATACACACAGAGCACCAAAAAAATTAAATACTTAGGTTCAATTCTAACAAAACATGTATATAATCTATATGTGAAAAACTACAAACACGAAAGAAATCAAAGATGATCTAAACAAATGGTGAAATATTCTACATTCATGGACAGGAAGACTCAATATTATGATATCAGCTCTTTCCATCTCAATGTATAGATTCAACGCAAACCCAGTCAAAAACTCAGCAAGCTGTTTTGTACCCATTGAGAAACTGATTGTAGAGTTTACATAGAAAGACAAAAGACCTAGAATAGCTAACACAATACTGAAGAATAAAGTTGGAGGATTCATATTACCCAATTCCAAGACTTATTATAAAGCTGCATTACTCGAGACAGTGTGGTATTAGCAAAAACACAGGCAAGTAGATCAGTGGAACAGAATAGAGTCTAGAAATGACTGACACAAACATAGTCAACTGATTTTTTGTTTTGTTTGTTTTTTAAGAGACAAGGTCTTGCTCTGTCACCCAGGCTGGAGTACAGTGGCATAATCATAGCTCACTGCAGCTTTAAACTCCTACACTCAAGCGATCCTCTCAAGTAGCTATAACTACAGGTACATGCCACCAATCCCAGCAAATTTCTTTTTTAATTTTTTGTAGAGATGGGTTCTTGCTTTGTTGCCCAGGCTAGAAGAGAGGTTTTTGAATGTTCTCATCACAAGGAAATGATAAATGTTTAAGGTGATGGATATGCTAATCACCCTGATTTGATCATTACACAATTATACATGTGTGAAAGCATCACATTGCACCCCATAAAAAGGTACAATCATTATATGTCAATCATAAATTGCTTTAAATGGTCAAAACTTTCAACAGACACATCAGAAAGGAAGCTGTGTGAATGGCTAACAAATAGCTGTAGAAGTGCTGAACTAAACAAATGGTAAACTAAAAATTTGTACATTCGACTGTATGTAAATTTTACCTCAGAAAAAAACAGAAACAATACTGAATTCTACTTAATGATATGAATGTTTAAGTATTTAGAGGTGAAATGTATTAATATCTGCAACTTACTCTGAAGTGCATGAAAACATAAGATGGATTAACAGATGGATAGAGGGATAAATAAATGGATATGCCATTTTATTTATTTATTTATTTTTAGATAGAGTCTCACTCTGTCACCCAGGCTGGAATGCAGTGGCACAATCTCGGCTCACTGCAACTTCCGCCTCCTGGGTTTAACCAATTCTCTTGCCTCAGCCTCCAGAGTATCTGGGATTACAGGCACCTGCCACCATACCCGGCTAATTTTTTTTTTTTTGAGACTGAGTCTCGCTCTGTTGCCAGGCACCAGGCTATAGTGCAGTGGTATCATCTCGGCTCACTGCAACCTCTGCCTCCCTGTTTCAAGCAATTCTCCTGCCTCAGCCTCCTGAGTAGCTGGGAGTGTAGGCACGTGCCACCACGCCCAGCTAATTTTGGTATTTTAGTAGAGACAGTGTTTCACCATGTTGGCCACGATGGTCTCAATCTCTAGACCTCATGATCCACCCACCTCGGCCTCCCAAAGTGCTGGGATTATAGGTGTGAGCCACCGTGCCCAGCTAATTTTTGTATTTTCAGTAGAGGCGGGTTTTACCATGCTGGTCAGGCTGGTCTGGAACTGCTGACCTCATGATCCGCTCACCTTGGCCTCCCAAAGTGCTGGGATTACAGGTGTGAGCATTTTAAAAGACAATAGGCTGGGTGCTGTGGCTCATGCCCATAACCCCAGCATTTTGGGAGGCCAAGGCAGGCAGATCATGAGGTCAAGAGATCGAGACCAGTCAGGCCAACATGGTGAAACCCCGTCTCTACTAAAAATACAAAAATTAGCTGGGCATGCTGGCACATGCCTGTAGTCCCAGCTACTCAGGAGGCTGAGGCAAGAGAATCACTTGAACCCAGGAGGTGGAGGTAGGAGTTAGTAGAGATTGTGCCACTGCCCTCCAGCCTGGCAACAGAGCCAGACTCAGTCTCAAAAATAATAATAAAATGAAATGTTAACTATACACTTTAGGTATTAAATTTAGGTGTTGAGTATAAATTTTACAATTCTTAGCCAGCCACAGCAGCTCATGCCTGTAATCCTAGCACCTTGGGAGGCTGAGGTGGGTGGATCACCTGAGGTCGGTAGTTCAAGACCAGCCTGACCAACCTGGAGAAACCCTGTCTCTACTAAAAACACAAAATTAGCTGGGCATGGTGGCACATGCCTGTAATCCCAGCTACTCGGGAGGCTGAGGCAGGAGAATCGCTTGAACCCAGGAGGTGGAGGTTGCAGTGAGCCAAGATCACACCACTGCACTCCACACTGGGCAACAAGAAAAAAACTCCATCTCAAAAAAGAAAAAAAATTACAATTCTTAGGACTTTTCTGTATATTAAATTTATTCATAATAAACAGTTGGGGGCCAGGCGCAGTGGCTTATGCCTGTAATCCCAGCACTTTGGAAGGCCAAGGCAGGTGAATTACCTGAGATCAGGAGTTTGAGACCAGCCTAGCCAACATGGTGAAACCCTGTCTCTATGAAAAATACAAAAATTAGCTGAGCATGGTGGCGCATGCCTGTGATCCCATCTACTCAGGAGGCTGAGGCAGGAGAATCGCTTGAACCCAGGAGGTGGAGGTTACAGTGAGCGGAGATCGTGCCACTGCACTCCAGCCTGGGCAACAAGAGTGAAACTCCATCTCAAAAAAAAAAAAAAAAAAAAGGTTGGGGAAGAGGAGGGAATACAGGAAAATAAAGGCAGTTGCTTCCCTGATGATGAAGTGATTTGCTTCCAAGTCACCCTCATCTCTATCAAACAAGTTTGGACCCTATGGCCTGGAAGCTGCCCCAGAGACTGGTACAAAACCTCCTGAGAATAATGGTGTGGCTGCTATGTCTCCTATACTCCATCCTTTCATGAAGCCAAGTGAATTTAATGCAGGGTTCAAGTACATTATGTACCATTACTTTGATTATCAATCCAAACCTAAGACCATTCTTCATGGCTGTGTATTGTTTTAACAGCTACGGGCTAACACTTAGTCTTTCCCTGTACTATTTTATAGTTTTAGCTGTTTTCATCATAATTATTACCAGTGTCACTATTTCCTGCCTCTGTACATCATTTCCCAAAGAATCTTGGCTCTTTGAGAATAAGGACAGTGAATTTAACAACTTTACTTGGCTAGCTCCCAAAATCTCACATAGTCCTGTGCCCAGAAACCAATACATTAAATTTCTGGTATCGAAAAGATCATCCCATTTCCCACAGCTGTTAATGATATAACACAGGACTGAAATACTTATGGATTAAATGGTATGATGCCTTGGATTTTTTTTTTAATATAATCCAATAGGAATGGAGATGAAATAAAATTGGCCATGAGTTGATAATTGCCAAAGTAGGATGCTGGATACATGACAGTTCATTAACTCTTTTTCCACTTTTGCATATCTTCGAAATTTTCTTTTTGTTTTTTTGTTTTTTTGAGACGGATTCCCCCTCTGCAGCCCAGGCTGGAGTCCAGTGGCGCAATCTCAGCTCACTACAACCTCCACCTCCCGGGTCCAAGCAGTTCCTTACCTCAGCCTCACAAGTAGCTAGAATTACAGGCACCCGCCACCACGCCTGGCTAATTTTCCTTTTTTGTTTTGAGATGGAATCTCACTCTGTTGCCCAGCCTGGAGTGCAGTGGCACGATCTCGGCTCACTGCAACTTCTGCCTCCCAGGTTCAAGCTATTCTCTTGCCCCAGCCTCCTGAGTAGCTAGGACTACAGGCGCGCACCACCATGCCCAGCTAATTTTTGTATTTTTAGTAGAGACGGGGTTTTACCATGTTGGTCAGGCTGGTCTCTAACTCCTGACCTCATGATCTGCCCACCTCGGCCTCCCAAAATGCTGGGATTACAGGCGTGAGCCACCATGCCCAGCCTCATATCTTTAAAATTTTCTATAATAAAATGTGAAAAAGAAGTCTAATGTACAAGATCAGACTATTAGATACTATTAAAGTGTTAAAATTATTTGTGCAAATGTTGATGTAGGGAACTTTAATAGTATATTTTAGGATCTTAATAACCCCAAGTTTTTATAAAAAGTTACCATTACATTTTAGAATACTCTGGATTAATATTAAATTTGGTCATGTTTTTGTATAAGCTCAAATAATAGATTAAATGCAAAAAAAAATTATAATAGGCCTAGAAAAATGGCTAACACAAGGCATAAACTGCTTAAATGTTAATCACTTCCTCCCTTCCCAAGAAAGAGAGATGAGCCCATTCCTTGAGACATGAGCCAGCATTTCAGAAAAGAGAAAGGTGGGGCCCAACTCACCAGATATCTGGTCTTCTCCTCCCAGGGCCAGGCAGAAACCTTGGAAAGCAGAGCTGGGGAAAGAAAGAAGCAGCCTTGAGAAACCAGGCCTACCAGGCCCATCATGAGGATCCCCAAGAGCCTTCCCCAAGAGCCAAGGCTATGGCCACCTCAGCCTTCTCAGCCAACCCAGGCCCCAAGCTCCTCTAATCTTCTTCCTTATGCTCGAGTCAGCTTATCCTGCTCTGCACCTCTTCCCTATTATGCTTTTACAGAAATACTGATCTTAATCAAATGTAGGAAGGTAAACTCTAAACACTTATCTTTCTACCCTAAAAATTGGCAAAACTGTTGAAACAAGGCATCATTTCCCCTATATGTGTTATGTGACTCCAGTTACACATTTTTTTTTTTTTTTTTTTTGAGATGGAGATTCACTTTTGTTGCCCAGGCTGGAAAGCAGCGGCACGATCTTGGCTCACTACAACTTCCGCCTCCTGGGTTCAAGCAATTCTCCTGCCTCAGCCTCCTGAGCAGCTGGGATTACAGGCATGTGCCACTACACTGGGCTAATTTTTGTATATTTAATAGAGATGGGGTTTCTCCACGTTGGTCAGGCTGGTCTAAAACTCCCAACCTCAGATGATCTGCCCGCCTTGGCCTCTCAAAGTGCTAGGATTACAGGCGTGAGCCACCGAGCCCACCACTTTTTTTTTTCTTAATTTATGAAAATAGGCCGAGTGCAGTGGCTCATGCCTATAATCCCAAAACTTTGGGACGCCGAGGTGGACAGGTCACTTGAGGGCAGGAGTTCGAGACCAGCCTGACCAACATGGGGAAGAAGCCCCATCTCCACTAAAAATACAAAAATTAACCGGGGTTATGGTAGTGCACACCTGTAATCACAGCTACTCAGGAGGCTTGTACTGGGATTACAGGTATGAGCCACTGCGCCCAGCAGACCTCAGTCTTTAAGACTTAATCATCAAGTTATCCCACTGCCAGGCACCAAACCACATTGCCAGTCCACTGGCTACTGCCCACAAGTCAGTGAAAATGTTAACAAGATGAATTTTAGGAGATATTTTCCAGAGCAAACACCATAGCCCATAACTCTGCTCTCTCTCTCTCTCTTTCTCTCTCTCTCTCCTTTTCCATTGCAGTTTAAAACAGATTTCCTTGAGGCTAAACAGCTGCAGTGGCCCAGTGCACCCCATCAGTCTTTAACAGAGCTGATGTGCCCATGAATCAGGCCCAGGCATTTTCAGAAACAGTGGTGTACCAAAGCCCCCAAGAAGCTCTGGCACAGATCCCACATCTGAGACAGCCATATCTAGAAGGTGACTACCACTTTTTCCTGTACATGTTACACTTTATTTCTTTTCTGGGAAAAATCCATTTTGTCAGTGTTTTCGTTTATTACCCTCTCAGGGATGTCAGGGCATAGAAACACCTGCTGTTGCTTTGTGAGTCTCTCAAGGTCCACAACAGCCAATAACAAGCCAATAATTTCCTCTCAAAAAGGATATACCTAATAGTGGCATCAGGAAAATGTTTTATCCATGCCCACAGGGGGACCATTGCTTAGCGGCTACATCTTTTTACCACAGGCTCCAGTCTGCGTAATTATAAGTCACTCACACTCCGAATGCTAAGTTTTTTGGTACTAATTGGCTGAGTGGGAGGGCATTCCGCACCGGGTGCCGGGTTTCCTTAAGCACTTCCGCCTCTCCCAGCTCTTTTGTGGGTAGAGTACTCCCCGCCCCGCCCCGCCCCGCCCCGCCCCGCCCCACCAGCCTTGTATTCTATGCTGCTTTACTGCCACCGTGTGGTCTGGTGGACTCCCAGTTGTGCACTGGTTCCACTGCCACTGTCCTAACGTGGCCTTTCCCCACTGGGGGCATTCCTTAAGGTCAGGACAAATATCGCTCAGACTAAAAGCATCTATTTCCACAGTGCATTCGGCAGGATCAGCTACTTGGGTCTGTGAAATGTCCATCAAGTAAAACATAACAGAGTAGCCAGGAACGGTGGCTCACGCCTGTAATCCCAGCACTTTGGGAGGCTGAGGTGGGTGGATCAGGAAGTCAGGCGTTTGAGACCAGCCTGACCAACATGGTGAAACGCCGTCTTTACTAAAAGTACAAAAATTAGCTGGGCGTGGTGGCACATGCCTGTAATCCCAGCTACTCAGGAGGCTGAGGCAGGAGAATTGCTTGAACCCAGGATGTTGCAGTGAGCCAAGATCACACCAACTGCACTCTAACCTGGGCGACAGCATAAGACTCCGTCTCAAAAAAAAAAACAACAAAAAAAAACAGATTAGTTTCAACGGCCACTCAGCTGAATGGATTGAAACAACATTTTAAAACCTGAAGAAAGGAAAAACCTGGGAAGAAAAGTACAGCCATTAGCTTGGAGTGGGTGGGAGTCAAAGATCGCTGCAAATAGAAGTGGGGCCAGGATCCCATGCAGGGTGGCCTGTTTTTTACTAGAAGATAAATGGGCCAGCTTTTGACGAGAATTACAAGTTTGGCATGCAGCGGTAGTGTTAGTACTGGGAACATAGAGTTCTTATTTTGTAAGAGGCAACAATTCTTCTTTGACTGCTGGAGAGATTCAGCTTTGCGAATCCACCCACGTTGTTTCAAGAAATTTTAATTGGCAAGCAGGCCTCTGAGTTTTGTTGGGGTTTACCAGTGACCCATGCTGACTGCTGTTAACACAAAAAATAGACATTTCTGGCTTGCCAATCAACAAAACATCATTTATACAGTGAAAACATTGGACATCAAAGCAATTTTCTCTAACATTTTATGAGCATTTAAGGTTCAAAGATGTAATACACTGTTAATACCAGTTATACATTTTTACACACAGTGAATCCACTCAAACCACATAGTTACTTCACCTTTTTTCTCTGGACTGCAAGTTTTGCTCAAACTCTTTTAAGTGCTTTTTTTCTCCAAAAACACAAGCAGTTTACATAGGCACTCCAGCTACCAAGAGACCACCTCATCTCCTCAGCTGGGAGTTCAGGGAGTGCAGAGCAATACTGAGAAGGCTGGCCTCCAGGGAGGTTTTTATTACTTAATTAACTCAGCTAATTACTTTAGCTGAGTTCTGGAGTGAAAACAATAGAGAGATCATATGAATTTGCATGCATCAGTAGGCATAGTTTTGCACTTACTGTTGGTTTTAAGTGTCTTTGATGGTAAGTGGTTACATATATTTTTAATTAATTAATTTTGGGGTTTTTTTTTTAGACAGAGTCTTGCTCTGTCTCCCAGGCTGGAGTGCAATGGCACGATCTCAGCACACTGCAACCTCTGCCCCCCAAGTTGAAGTGATTCTCCCGTCTCGGTCTCCCAAATAGCTTGGATTACAGGCACGTGCCACCACATCCAGCTGATTTTTATATTTTTAGTAGCAATGGGGTTTCACCATCTTGGCCAGGCTGGTCTTGAACTCCTGACCTCAGTATGATCCACCTGCTTCAGCCTCCCAAAGTTCTGGGATTATAGGTGTGAGCCACCAAACTTTTTAATGTGTCTTAATTTTTTATTTTTTTAGAGATGGTGGTCTCGCTGTGTTACCCAAGCTGTTCTCAAACTCCGAAGCTCAAGCGATCCTCTTGCCTCAGCCTCCCAAGTAGCTGGGACTACAAACACATATCACAATGCTTGGCATGTGTCTTAATTTTATAATCAGAAAATAAAACAGTATTTTAAAAATAGGTCTGGGTTGAGTAAGGATCATTCAATAAGGTGCTGGGTCAACCAGATATTCATATGGAGAAAAAAAAAGAAAATCCTTACCTCATATCATCAACAGAAGTGATCACACCAACATAATATGAAGAGAGACAAGCCAGGCAAAAAGAATATGTATCATATTATTCCACTTATTTAAAGTCCAAAATCAGGAAAAACTAGTCTACATGTTAAAATCAGGGTACGAGGGGCCAGGCACAGAGGCTCACGCCTGTAATCCCAGCACTTTGGGAGGCCAAGGCAGGCAGATCACTTGAGGTCAGAAGTTAGAGACCAGCCTGGACAACATGGCAAAACCCCGTCTCTACTAAAAATACAAAAATCAGTTGGGCATGGTGGCGTGCACCTGTAGTCCCAGCTACTCTGGAGGCTGAGGCAGGAGAATCGCTTGAACCCAGGAGGCGGAGGTTGCAGTGAGCTGAGATCTCGCCATTGCACTCCCAAGCGACAGAGTGAGAATCTGCCCCCGCCCCCCCAAAAAAATCAGGATAGTGGTAATTTCTGGGAGGACAGAATGAGCAGTCATTGGGAGTGGCATGAGTTGGACCTCTGGGGTTCTTGGAATTTATGCTTTTTGATCCCGGTTTTGATTCCACACAGGTGTGTTCAGTTTGTGA